>CM024241.1:105489314-105575735 GCA_013421045.1 Propylea japonica | reverse complement strand
GTGCCAGTTGTCAGGGAAGAAATCATTTTGCGGCTGATTGCAAAAGCCGAGCAAAGAACCCAACAATAAAGAGACGAAGAAGTTCCAGAAGGAAGAAAGTTGATGAGCTACAGAGACAAAACGATGAACCAGACAATGATGGGATAGATACTGACAATAGTGAGTCTACGTTGATTCTGTGAAATCGATTGGTGCATTGGGTGCAAACGTAAGAGAACAAACAGTACGGAAAAAGAAACTTATTGTTGGGGGTAAATAAATTGACTTTAAAGGACACTGGAGCAGAAGTGAGTATTCTTCCTGCATATGCTGTTAAATTTTGCAAGTTATTTAGAATAAAACCTACAGATGTAACCTTGGTAGCATATGGTAGTGAAAAATTTAAGATCAAACCTATTGGGGAAATTTCTTTAACATGTAAATGTAATGGTAGGAATGCTATCATCAATTTTATTGTAGTAGATTGTGAAAATCAAGTTCCATTATTGGGATTAACTGGTTGTATTGCATTGAAATTGATCAAACGTATTGACAATTTAGTGAAGAACACTGATCTCAAAGTACATGGGAACAAGACAATTTTTAGATCACTTGAGGATATTAAGCTAATGTATCCACAGGTATTTGAAGGCCTTGGTAGATTTCCAAATGAGTATCATATCAGTTTGAAAAGAGTAGAAGAAATAACTTACAAATTGAGTAAACAAAATATTTCACTATTCTTGTATGTGTGAATTAGAGTATTAGAAAGTTGATAAACCAACAGCATTTTTACATCTTTTAGTAATAGTGGAAAAACCTAATGGTGATTTAAGATTGTGTCTTGGTCCCAAAAGCTTGATGAAAGTATTAACGGGAACATTTTCTCATACCATCTCTTGAGAATAACTTACAAATGGGGTACAAAAAATATTTTACTATTCTTGATATGAAAGATGGGTATTGGCAATTGCTCTGGATGACGCAAACTGTGACTATGCACCTTTGGTACGCCCTTCGGAGATTTCAATTCACAAGATTAGCAGTTTTTTGGTGTTTTGAGGTGTAGGATAGGGATATATTTTGATGACCTCATTATGACAGGTGAAACAGAGGAAGAACATGATAAAAATTTAAGAGAATTTTTTGATCGAGCAATAAATGCAATTTGAAGGTCTTTTTTCAAAAATTCAGTTCAAAAATAAAGTGTCAGATTTTTCAAAAAGTGGAATTTCTACCAACTAGAGTTATACAGATGCTATTATTAAAAATGCCATGTCCCCAAAACAAACTAATTATTAAGATTTTTGGGAATGTTCACATATGTTAGTAATTTTATACGCGAACATGTCAATAATAAGTGCTCCTCGGAGGAATTTAACCAGAAATGATGTAGCACGTGCAATGGTCAACAACGCATCAAGAAGCAGTTGACATCTAAAAAAATTATTGGTTAATGCCCTGTATTATCTTTCTTTGATCCTGAAAGTTTATAGAAACTGAAACAATAGTTCAAAAGATGGGTTAGGTCCCTGTCCTTTTCAAGATGGTCAGCCTATCGCATTCGCTTCAAGAGTCCAGCAAAAATGAAATAAAATTCAGCCAGATTGAAAAGAATGTCCTGGCAATACTATTTGTTGTACAGAAATTTTATTTTTTCAATATATTTTACCAGTGTTGGTCAATAGTGATCATAAACCACTCGAATCAATATTTAAGAAGTGATCACAGCAACTCAAGAATTCATAGAATGAGATAAAGTTTTGAGATACAATCGGTGCGAATTCTGTTTGCGCATAGCCATATTGCTAAGATAAAGATATGACTATCTTAGCAGGTGCGCAATATTCTGTATTCTGTTCGACCATTCTGTGGCAATAGATCTGTCAGTTTAGTCATAACCTTGCTATCCGCATTGCTATCTTAGCAAGGTCGAAAGAGTACTGCCCACACGAATAACATCTTGCCCAGGACCAAAACAGTTAGAAATACGATAGAAAAACATTTATTTCATTTAATTTTTCAAAGGGATTGAAATAGGTAAGTTTTTTTATATGAAAATGAAACTGACGTATTACAGAACATTTAATTTTAGGAGTATTTTTAGATCGCAAAACTAACATATCAGGGACTCTAGAGAAGTTAATCAAATATTTCGATCGGACAAACAAGCCGTTTCAGATTTGATTGAAAAAATGAGAAAAATTATTGATGAACACACCTTCACATTTTTTTTTTTGCTTATGGCAGCTATAAGACTACAGTTGGTGAGGACTTCAATCTAGGAATGAGCCTACTAGTTATGTGAAGAGTAATACATAAAATGAAGACCTCATTTCAACAAATTTAGTACTCGATATGTAACATTTCCTTCAAGTAAATGAGGATGTGAAGAAAGGGTTTCACAGTATAAATGTAACAAGGTGTAAGTATAATTCCATATTTTTTCCTTATTTTGATTGAATCATTATTTTTCAGATATTCGATGTAAATTTGATAATAACAATGCACAGTTCCATGGAGTTGCCCACGACTTGGCTTTGCCATGTTTAAAAAATCTATCGGTACATGAGATCAAAGTAGGTGCAAGGAAGAAGAGATTGTTTTCTTCAAGGAAATTCTGGGTATCCTATCCAGCCCTGAATTATGACAACATTTCCCAAACTCTTACTAATAATGCAGAGGGAAATATGGCAAAATTCATTTTTCGACAAAAAATGTTGTCGACAAGAGATTTTCAACAGGAACATATATTCAATGAACACATAGAAGTTGATTTCAAATTTCTATTGATTATTTATGAAATTGTTTATTGATAACAAATATATAATAAAGTCTCATTCTGTGATTTAATGGTGAAAATTTCTTAGCCCCCAATAACATCACACCGATTGCTTCAGTTATTCGGTAAAATGCTAAGATTGTGTTCTCATTAATTAATAATTATGTAATATGTGGAAATATCTAATTCGAAGGAAACATTCATATGAATTGTTAATTGATAACAAAATATATAATAAATAAACTTCATTCTGTGAACTAATTGTAATAATTCCTCAATAACATAACAGTTTCAGCTATTCTTCAGAATGCTTCAGCTAGATATTTCATTAAGAGGAAGCATTTAATCTTTTCTTGTCCCATTTCATACTGCATTCACAAAATTTGTTAGTTCAACCCCACTTGATTTTCACCTACTGTATATTTCTAAGGGTGGGTTTTCCTGTCACTTTATTCTATTATATTCAAGGAAGTTTATCAATACTTCCATTTGAATTTTCTTGCGTTTTCTATTCCGCAACATTTTTGAAAATCTCATTACAAATGTTTGAAAACACAGAAATGTCATAACAAAACCTCAAAAAAGTAGTTCAAATATCATTTATTACAGTGTTGCCGGCTCTTGGATTGCCGATTATCATAGTCATATTGCTAGGGCGAAATTCATAACCAACATGACTATAACAGTCGAAACAGAATACGGAATACCGTAGTCATATTGCTATGAATTTGGGAGATAGCCATATTGCTTGGATAACAAGATTCATAGCAATGTGCGAACAGAATCGCACCGAATATTACAGTCAGGTATAAACCTGGTAAATATTTATATGTGGCTGATACTCTATCAAGAGCTTTTTTAAATGATCAAGAGAACGATTCCGGTGAAGACATTGACTTTGCAGTGCATTGCCTAGTAAAAATCTTCCAATATCGGATAAACGTAAAATTCAGATTGCTGAGGAAATTGAAAAAGATCCAGTGCTACAGCAAGTAAAATTATTCCTTGATACTTGTTGGCCTGATCAGAAAAATATAAAAGGTGATCTCAAATATTTTTATAAACTCAGAGGCGATCTTATTGTTGAAAGCAATTTAATACTCTTCAAAAATAGATTAGTGCTTCCGTCACAAATGAAAACTGAAATGCTACAATTGCTTCATCAAGGACATTTTGGAATAGAAAAAACAAAGCCTTAACAAGAAGCATATTTTATTGGCCAGACAAGCGAAAGATATAGAAATGTTTGTGAAATCTTGTAAGATTTGTGGAAAATTCGCTCGTCAAAATCCAAAACAACCCTTGTTACAATATCCGTTACCGCGAAGACCCTGGGAACGTGTAGGTAGTGATATATTTACGTATGGTAACCAAAGTTATCTGGTACTATTTGATGCATACTCAAATTGGTTGGAAATGTTGCCAATAACTGATAAAGCGCTCAAGCTGCTATCGAAGTGATGAGAATTATATTGGCAAGGTTTGAATCCCCAGAGTTTTTGGTGGCAGATAATGTACCATTTAATAGTTGGCTGTTCAGAAATTTTGCTGATTCCTGGAACTTCAAAATATTGTTGGGAAGCCCATATTTCGCCCGCTCAAACGGTTTAGCAGAAAGGCTGTATCAATTGCGAAAAATATTTTAAAAAAAACGGGAGGAAAAGATAGTATAGAGGGTATTGATAGCTCGCTGTTGAGTTATAGAAATGCTCATCTTCAGTATATGGACTACTCCCCAGCGCAATTATTGTTTAGCCGTAGGTGCAAACGAAGGTTCCTATTTCTGACAGGTTGCTGCATCCTGAGTTGTTTAAAAATGTTTGTGAAAATTTAAAGAAAAAAAAGGAAATTAATCTTTTCATTTTAATAAAATTGTGGTAAAGATTTGCCTCCAATTGATAGAGATGCTGATGTCACTCTTTATAATCATCATCATAAGACATGGGAAACAGGAATTGTAATAAACATGAGGCTCCTAGGTCTTACATTATTGAGGATAAGTATGGAAATAGCATTAGACGAAATCGTCATGACATAAGGCTATCTAATAACCCTAACATGGCGCAACATAATCAAGATTTCACTGATGTATTAAATGAAAATTTGCCTAATCAGGAACCTTGTAAAACAGCGAGTTGTTCTAATCATTCATCAGTAAATAACAATCTGAGTTCTGATGTATCATTTGATACTAGTGTTAGGTTACCTAGTTATGGTGATAGTACTTTAAGAGTTACCCGTTCAGGTCGTACTGTTAAAAGACCTGATAGACTAAAGCCGGGTTTCACAAAAACCCCGATCACGTTGATTGATGAAGTGTCATTATTTCTGTGCAAATTTCAGTTCATTTTTGACGTTAACCATCGAACTTTTCCCAAAATTAACGATTTGATTGCCAATCAAGCTTTGTGAAACCCGCGGTTAATCTTTAAAAGGTGAGATGTAAAAATGAATGTGCCTCTATGATTATTATATCAATTAAATATATGGTCACGTCATGTCAATGTCAATGATTATTAAAAGACAATGGCCGCTAGTGAAGCCACGCTTGTATTTTTGCTAAATAGATAACTGGATTTAATCCTTTAGTTTTATTAATGTACCCTTGCATCATACAGACATTGGTTCTAGTCCGGCGTTGTGGCAGGACGAGCGCTATTGTGAAGAACACTTCATCAAAACCATCACGCGAAAAGAGGATGGTCGTTTCGTGGTGTCTTTACCATTTACAAATTAGAGGGATTCATTAGATAACACAAAAACACTATTCTTGTCTCTTGAACGCTGACTTAAAAAGGATTCTACTTAGGAAAAATACTATTCTGAATTCATCTAGGTCACATGAAAAGAATGGAGTTACAAAATACAAACTCGATAAACGATTTGTTATTACATGCCTCATCATGGCGTATTGGAAGCGGACAGCATGACCACGAAATTACGAGTGGTATTCGACGTGTCCGCACCGACAAGTTCAGGGTTCTCTCTGAACCACCTTCATAATGTTGGTCCTTCCTTACAAGAAGATTAGTCATCAATTTTGATACGCTTTCGGTGTCATAGATATGTGATATGTGCAGACATCGCAAAGATGTACTGGCAGATCTTGATAAACCCAGAGCAGAGGCCAGAATTTTATGGCGAAAACGGACCGACCTTCATTTGGACATATATGAGTTGCAAACGGTAACGTATGGTATTTTGAACTGCGCATGTTTTACTCGAACGATGTCGCAGCTCTATGTCATGTTGACAACAGGAATCGGACTTGGAGGTTATTAACTTCAGTGAGCATGTATCTTTGGAGGGTATCCTCTAAAGATATGTTTCTACTTTCTTCAACGGTTCGTAACTCCGTTGAAGTAGCAGTGAGTGAGTTGTGGTGAGTAGAGGGTTGTAAATCCACTACAAACCAAGTAAAACTCGCGGTGGAGTTTGAATAATTTATTTACGTCAAAAACTTGAACAAAAAAATGTTGTTAAGATTAAATGATTACAGCTTATATATTATTTGTGACGACACACAGTTATCGTCATCGGACGCCTTACGGAGTTGCTAGAATCTGCAAAATTCGCACATTATTTGGCCTAGATATTGTATATTGAATGGATGAGGTCGATAACTGCTTCCTGGTAATTTTCCATGGAATTTGAATTCTTGATTTTTAAATGCGATTTCTTCTGGATATTCCTCAATGTTTAATTCACATTAAACATACTCCGGGGGGCCCTTGAAGTGAAGAAGGCAGCTCTCAGTATTGTGGTCGTCCAGTTTACTATGCCACCGGATTCCGTAGTTGATGTGGGCATAGTAAGCTATCAGGTTTCTTGACGTAATACTAAACTGATGTTGTGTTTTGAGTTTGAACTCGGGAATAAATAGGTTCAAGTTCAAAACGTGATGCACTTTTGGCAGGTCTTTGGCTTCTCGGTGCTGGTTGAGGTATTTCCCTGGTCGGTGATTCCTCCTTGCTGGTTTTTTCGTAGCGTGCTGTGAGCCTTTTCAGCCCTACGTAAATAGTGATTGCTATAAGTATGACAGCAAGTGTAGTTGCAAAGCTTGTAATGGACGTATGAAGGGTTATGCTCTTCCAGGGAGTTTCGGATTGGCTATCCAAATCGTTCCGGTCAATGAGAAGTTGATCCACATATCCGGGGCTTTCCAAGAAGGCTCGAGTGCTATGTCCGCGTTGTCCTTTTCATTGTTGAATGAAAAATGTTAGGGGGCACCTCCTTATTGAACGTGGTTATTATGGATGTTTCATCTCTCGTGTGGGCGTGCAGGGTGCTTTTCTTGGTTTGAATAGTACATCCTGATGTAGAATGAATAACTCCAGTTCCATTCAAAGTGGTGTCCTCTCGTTTTCCGTTGCATATTACGGCAATTCTTCGGGGATTATTGGTTACGAAAAGCCAGGTATTTTCCTTGCGTAATTCTTTCCATTTTATGTCATTAACTTGTATATTGGTTTTTCTGCAAGTTGACTTTTCCGTGCGATTGTAGATTTCGTCTCTTGACAGGAATACTGTAGCTTTGTGTTTTTTCTGACAGTTGTTGCTGAACCTCAGGCAGTAGGCTGTTACTCTTATGGTTTTCTCCCATGATTCAAATTTCTGTAATAAGATATCCACAGTATCTTGGATGCATGGATTTTCTTCAATGGTGGTTGTAGTCAAACTATTTATACTTTTTGAGGTGTCTAGTGCGTCAGCAGATGCTGGGCTTTGTATCATCTCCTGAATATCTGTGGGGTTTTGACTCAGTTGATCTGGACCATTCCACCATAATTTGTTACCAATTAGTTTCGATGCCGTTATTCCTCGCGTTATTAAATCAGCGGGATTGTTTTCTGATCGAACGTGATACCATTTCACCTTGCCATTAGTTGTTTTATCTCTCGAACTCTTTTGTCAACAACGCAGGTAACCTTGTGGCATCAGCATTTATCCAAGCTAGTGTAATCGTCGAATCGGAATATGCATGCACAGGGATTTCTTGAATGTCTAGGGCTTTGATTGTTCTGTGTACGAGCTTTGCTAATAGAACGGCTCCACACAATTCTAGCTTTGGAAGAGTTTTCTTGTTTTTTTATGGGGGCCACCTTGGATTTGGATACTAAGAGACTGACGTGGACCTGCCCGCTGTCATCGATAGTTTTGCAGTAAACCACAGCACCGTATGCTTTCACAGAAGCATCGCAAAAAGCGTGAATTTCCATCTTTGAACCCTTTTTGTGTTGTATCCATCTTGGTATGCATATTTCACGAAGCGTTGGAAGTTCTTGAGTCAGTTTCGCCCATTCTTTACGAATTTCTTCCGGAAGAGTAACATCCCAATCGTGTCCAGATTTCCATATTTCTTGCATCAATAGTTTGGCTCGTATAATTATTGGTGATATCATACCAAGTGGGTCGAATATTGCGGCAATTTGGGAAAGCATGCGTCTTTTGGTGTTCGCTTCAATTTCAGTGATTTGATGTTATAGAGCAGACTATCGCTATTTGTATTCCATACTATGCCTAGTGTTTTCGTAGTATTTTGTTCATATTTGTCACCTAGAATGAATTCATCTGTCCCATTTTGTGGGTATTCGCTCATTTTCCATTTTCGAAGATTGAATTTTCCCTTTTTCATTAGTTCAGTAATTTCTTTCTTCAATTGCTCAGCTTCCTCGACGCTGTTCGCCCCTGTGAGTAAATCGTCTACGTAGAAATCCTTTATAGCGATCTGAGCGACTCTTGGAAAATTTTCCTCTTCGTCTTCAGCTAATTGATGTAGGGTGCGTATTGCCAGATATGCTGCTGGGCCGTGCCATAAGTTAAAGTGTTAACTGAAATTCCTGTATTGGTTCATCCTTTGAGAATCTCCAGACTATTTTGTGGTATGGTTGATCATCCTCGGCTATTTTGATTTGCCTGTACATCTTTTCGATATCGGCAGTGAGGGCGACTCGATGTTTCCTCCATCTGATGAGAATGTCAGTGAGATCCTGTTGTATCTTAGGACCTGAGTGTAAAATATCGTTGAGACTATATCCTGTGCTTGTTTTTGCCGATCCATCGAAAACAACTCTTGTGAAGTAGTAGTGCTGTCTGCCTTTATGACGCACTGATGTGGTAGAAAAACTTGAATGCCATGGACGGGTTGAGCTTCTGCTTGTTTCATGTGACCTAATTTTATGTATTCGCGAATGAATTCCTTGTAGTTCTGTTCCATGATTGGATTGGTTTCGAATTTCTTCGATTTGCAGCAGGCGCGAGTTACAATTCTATCCGGAATTGTCTACCGCTGCACCTTCGCATCTTCACATAGGAACTGCTGACGCGTCACTTCCAGGAGATGACTACGGTGCATCACACGAATAGATATATACAGGTCATTTGTATTGTATAGAGTTAGTCTTGACATAAAACCCATTTGTATCGTATCGTTTATATTTGAATTAAATTGTCTTTTTAAAAATCTCGTTTTGAATCCTCAAAACATAATTGGCGCAGTCGACGGAGTTTTCGCAGTTTTTTCATCGTGAATAAAACGTTAGAGTCCACTCTATTAAGTGAAAATCGAACCTTATTACTGAACTTTGGTGCAGTTTTTCCAACTACAATTGGTCCAGGTCCAACATCCATAGCGGAGAACAGAGACAGAGAATGCAATTGTGGAAAGCACTAACAAGCTGGTGAGATTATTATTGATACATTAATTTTTGTTTATGTCAGACTCCTCTGATTCCTCATCCATCGATTCCTTGTGTGAAAACGATTGTGATTCAGAGCCAGATTCTTTTAATTTAAAAAACGAAAGTGAATTAGAAACCGAATTTTTGAGTTCATTCATAAATCTTTCATTAAATAATACAAACACAAAAATGCCAGCACCTCCAGCATTTGACGTTAAAAATTTAAATGTTATCCCTGATTTTGATGGGAACCCAAATAAATTGCATAGATTCATTCAAGCTTCTGAAGCAATTTTACTGCATTATTTTGATCTAGAAAATACAAATAATTTTCAAAATACCCTTCTGTTGAACGGAATTTTAAATAAGCTCCATGGGAGAGCAGAAGAAATCGTGGCTATACACGGAGCCACAAATTCATGGGACAATATTAAAAATGCCCTTTTATTAAATTTTGGTGATCAAAGAGACGAAAATTGTCTCAATCAAGATCTAGTTAATTTAAGACAAAATTTCAATGAAACTCCTCAAGAATTTCACGAAAAAATAATACCATACTAAACACTATTTGCAACTATATTGACCTAAAATGCGAAGCTGCTTTAAGGCCAAGTAAGAGAGAATTTTTCACTAAACAGGCATTGAAAACTTTTTTAGCGGGATTAAGAGAACCCTTAGGGCCAATAATTAGGGCAATGAGACCTGATTCTTTAGCTCAAGCTCTACAATTTATTATTGAGGAAGATAATATCAAACATTATCAAAAATCAAACGCAACCTCTAATAGAAGGAATACCAGTTTCCAAAACATTTCAAAAAATAATTATAATCATTCAATGAAATTTCAGAATAACAATCAAAATTATGGTTTTTCAAATCAACAACCTACAACAAGTCAATTTCCTAGTGTGCCTATAAATCTCCAACGAAATCCGAATTATAAGGAACCAAAATTTTTCACAAATTCGCAAGTCTTCGGTAGACCTCAACCTCAATTACAAAAACCAACACCCATGAGTATTTCTACCAATTTTTCACAAAAACCCACTCCGATGAGCATTTCCACCAATAATACCAATCCAAAATTAAAATCAAAAAATATGAATCGAAATTTTTACCCAAGAAACAATTCAAGACCTAATTTTGTAAGCGAAGAACTATTCAACACAGAATATTGCGAGGAAGAATCTCCTCAAGATTTTCCTGAAAATTTCGAAGAATACTCACAAGAATATAATTTTGATGAAAATGAAGAAAATTTTCAAATAGATTCTGCCCAAGACCCGAACACATAGAATACCATCTTTCTAGTAACAAAAAAGAATTACCATATATAACCATAAAAAATCCACCTTTAAAACTATTAATTGATACCGGATCTACAAAATCATTTATAAATCCAGATCTTGCCAAAAAATATTATCCAAAATTTATATTTAAAGAACCATTTACAGTTTCAACCGTTTTCCAAAGTTCTTCACATAATTACTGTGCGGAAATACCAATATTTTCTGAATTTAATTATGATGATCGATTCAAATTTTACTTATTCAAATTTCATAATGTTTATGATGGACTTATAGGTTTAGACAATTTGAAAATTCTAAAAGCTACCCTCAATTTCAAAGAATCAACACTAATCACACCATCTGCGAATATTCCTATCAAATACCAACCATCACAAACGAAAATTCCTTTCAAAATTAAAATTGATGCTAATACTAAAATTATAACCAAAATTCCTGTTAAACAAAGAAATGGCGATATTCTTATACCGGAACAAATCGTTCAAAACTGTGAAATACCAGAAATAATAACAAATTCCAAAAATGGATTAGCAAATGTTGAAATTTTAAATAAAACTGATGAAAATTTAATCCTTATGCTAGATGATCCAATTGAATCAATACCATTTAATAACGAAGATTATGAAATTTTTGCTATAGATGCTGTATCTAACACAAAAAATCCAGATATTGAAAAACTTATTAGGACCTCTCATATGAATGAAGAAGAAAAAAAACAGATTTTGAAACTTTGTAAAAATTATTCGGATATCTTTCAGTTAGAAAATCAACAGCTTTCTTTTTCAAATCAAGTAAAACATTCCATCAATACAAAAAATGATATACCAATATACACCAAATCGTACAGGTATCCATTCGTTCACAAAAAAGAAGTTCAAAAGCAAATTAATTCTATGCTAAATCAAGGAATAATTAGGCCTAGTCAATCACCCTGGTCCTCACCAATTTGGATAGTACCTAAAAAGGCTGATGCGTCCGGAAAACAAAAGTGGAGAATCGTAGTTGATTTTCGCAAATTAAATGAAAAAACAATCGACGATAAGTACCCTATTCCGAACATTGCAGATATACTTGATAAACTTGGAAAATGCCAATATTTTTCAACCATAGACTTGGCAAGCGGATTTCATCAAATCGAAATGAACCCTAAAGACATCCCAAAAACAGCATTCACAGTTGAAAATGGCCATTACGAATTCGTCAGAATGCCATTCGGGCTTAAAAATGCATGTGCAACGTTCCAAAGAGTAATGAACAACATGTTAAGAGGTTTGTTGAATATAATATGTTTCGTTTATCTCGATGACATAATAGTTTTTTCAACGTCTCTTCAGGAACATATTGTTAACTTGAAAGCAGTTTTTCAGCGTCTTCGAGAGGCAAATTTCAAAATTCAACTAGATAAATCAGAATTTTTAAAAAAAGAAGTAGCCTATTTAGGACATATAGTAACCCCCGATGGTGTAAAACCTAACCCAGACAAAATTTTAGCAATTAAAAAATACCCAATTCCAAAAACAACAAAAGAAATTAAAGGATTTTTAGGACTTTTAGGTTATTACAGAAAATTCATTAAAGATTTCGCCAAAATCACAAAACCATTAACTGCTTGTTTGAAGAAAGGCGCAAAAATTGAACATACCCCTCAGTTCATAAATTGTTTCGAATATTGTAAAAATTTACTTGTAAATGAACCAATTCTTCAGTACCCTGATTTTTCGAAAGAATTTATTCTAACAACTGATGCTAGTAACTTCGCGATAGGTGCGATATTATCACAAGGTAAAATTGGAGATGATAAACCAATTTCCTACGCATCGAGAACACTCAATGATAGCGAACAAAATTACAGCACTATCGAAAAAGAACTTCTTGCAATCGTATGGGCAACAAAATATTTTCGTCCTTATATTTATGGTAGAAAATTCAAAATTGTTACCGATCACAGACCTTTACAATGGGTTATGTCTCTCAAAGAAGCTGGTAGTCGACTTCTTCGATGGAGATTGAAACTCGAAGAGTACGATTTCGAAATTATTTATAAAAAAGGAACTACCAATACTAATGCTGATGCTCTTTCTCGAGTCGAAATTCATAATAAAGAACTTTTTGAATATATGGAAAAATTTAATGAATCACTTTCTAAAAACATCAATGATGATAATGAGTCTATTATGGTTAATGTAGACGAATCGGAAATTCAAAATCGTAATGAAAATGAAAACTTATCCTTTGAACATTTTTTGGAACTTCAAAATTCAAACCAAATAAAAAACTACCCCAACATAAGGGAAGAAAAAGGCGACTTATTTTCAGCCCCCATAAATTATGCTTTAGCTCACTGTGTTTCGAAAGATTTTTACATGAATGATGGAATTGCACTTACATTTAAACAAAGATTTGGTCAGATAAATAAGTTGAAATCTCAAAATAAAGACTTAGGCGAAGTAGCTTTCATCGAGAATAATAACCGGAAAATTTATTATCTAATTACGAAAGAACTCAGTTATCTCAAACCAGAATATGAAATCGTGTTTAATGCTCTTTTGAATCTCAGGACATTGTGCGAACAACACGAGGAAAAATATCTAGCCCTTCCCAAAATTTCATGCGGTTTGGATCAATTAGATTGGATAAAAATTTTTGACATGATTAAATACATATTTGGAAATCGTAACATACAAATAATCGTATATTATTTATCGGAACAAAATTTTGAAATACCAGTGAATTCTGAACATATCTCAGATGGAAACACCGTGCATTCGAACTATGAGAACCCGATACAAGAAATTCCTATATCCGAAAAAATTCTCAACATTTTTGATAATCAAGTAATTTTTGAATTTATACATCATTCTCCAGCTAAAGTAAAGGTAGACAGAATTTTTCCAAACAAACAAAGAATTACCGTTCAAATTGGCACAAATAACTTGAATGAAGAAATAGTGGAATTTTTCAAACATATATTCGTCCAAAAATCTTGTACGCATTATATTTTAAGCAAGATAGATATTACCACGAAATTTGCGAAATATTTAGGAAAACCTTTGACCAATCAGCTTTCAAATTAGTTAAATGCAATAGTATTTTGGAAGATATCATTGATAAAGACCAGCAAACCATTACCATCCAATACATGCATGAAACAAAAACTAATCACAGAGGAATAACCGAGACAATTTCTAGAATTAGAAGGACTTATTATTGGCCTAGTATTCAAAAAGACGTGACCGAATATATCAATAATTGCGAATTATGCCAAATTAACAAATACGATAGAGATCCACCTAAACAAAAATTAATGCTCACTCCTACTCCTGCAACCTCTCGAAATTATTCATATTGATACTTTTCAAGCCAAAATAAGAAGTTTCTCACAATAGTTGACGCATTTTCGAAGTATACCCAAGCTCATGCCTTAATTTCATTAACAAGAATAAAAATTGTTAAATCACCCTTGATATTTATGACACCATGGATCCCCATCAACCGTCGTAATGGACAACTGAATTCAAAATCAGTGTCGTAATTGAATTTCTGAAAGTTCATCTAATAATACCTCACTTAATAACAATCAATAACTCTCAATCTAACAGATTCGTCGAACGATTTCATTCTACTTTGATAGAACACTGCGTATAATTGAGAGCTAAGTAAAACATACATTGAATATAGAAAATCTTATACCATATGGAATTTTTGGGTACAATAATTCAATACATTCCTCAACTGAACAAAAACCAATTGACATTATTAATGGTCATCTAAATTCTCAAGATCCAATGAATATTGATTTGAATGAAAAAATTGTTAATAACTTAATTGAAGAACATAAGAGAAAAACTAAAGAACTGTATAAACGATTGAATGAACAAATGATGAAAAGAAAAGAATCACTTACCAATAAAATTAATGAAAATCGTCATGAACCTATTCCGTACAAATCTGATTCTCCAGCTTACCGAAAAATAAAATCAAATAATAGAAATAAACTTTCCCCAAAATTTTCTAAAGAAAAAGTTATTAGAGAAGACAATATCAAAATTTTAACCGAGAATAAAATCTTACATAAGCAAAATCTAAAAAACCTAAGGCTGAAACAAAAAATGTTTTACAGGATGCTTCTAGTGTTCCTAGCAGCAGCTCAGGAAATAACAATATCTAACCTCAAGGACGGACCAGGAATTCTTCCAATTCACCTAGGAAATGCAAAAGTCAGATCAAAATTTCACGATTTTGTTCATTTCTATGATTTGGCACCAATAAACGATGAATTAAAATACCTACGTAAAATATATCTGCTGGCTTCAGAAACAATACTCAATAAACCAAATAGTACTTTTCACATTGAATTAGAAAACCATGAAAAATATTATGGTCACCAATTAGATTTAGCTGAAGAAAAATTAAAAGGATTGATTCCCACTAAAAGATCGAAACGTGGTCTAATAAATGGTCTAGGAACAGTTATCAAAAGTATTTCAGGCAATCTAGATGCAAATGACGCTATTCAATACGAAACGGCCATAAGGCAACTACAAATGAATCAGAAGGATATTATGAATAACCTAAATAACGATATTTCTTTAACAGGAAATATTATAGAAAAATTCAATGAAACTGTAACAGTGCTTCAGCAAAATCAACAAACGATTGTTTCCCAATTTCATAAAGTGGCCGGAAATTTTACTAAATTATATGATAACTTTTATTACTATATGAGAGTAAGAAATATTATGGAACAAATCGGAACATCGATAAGCATTATAATGGAATTTATTAATGAACTCGAAACTGCCATTAGTTTTTCAAAATTGGAAACATTACATCATAGTGTAATAAAATTTTCCCAACTAAAATATGTAATTAATTCAGTTTCAGAAAAATATTCTTCAGAAAATTTAATCTTTTCAGACGAAAATCAATACCATAATTATTATGAACTAATAAAAGTAGATGCATATTCTATAAATTCTAGAATAGTTTTCATTTTACATTTTCCAATCGTTCATTCGCAAACTTTTTCACATTACCACCTCTACTCAATCCCAACTGTTAATAATACCATTCTTATTCCAAAAAACTCTTATCTGACAATAAATGATGAATCGTATCAGTATACATCTTCAGCTTGTATAAATTTGCATTCAATATTCTTTTGCCAAAATAACCAACTAATCAATGGATCCGAAACCGATGATTGTATTTTTCAATTACTCCAACTGAAGAAAGATTCTAGGACATGTGAGAGATACCCAGTGTCAACCAACGATAATTTCATCCAGAGGATCGACAATAGTAAATTCATTGCCATCTTCCCGAATGATGTCAAAATTCAGACAACTTGTGGTAGAAAAGATTTCACGCAGCTTCAGGGTACCTATTTAATAACTGTACCTAAGGGATGTTATTTCCAAACGAAGGAAGGAAGATATCTAAATAACAAAGAAGTCCTCAAAAGCCAACCAATGTTCCTGCCAAAAATTTCTGATGGTTTCGATACAACAAATCTCAACAAATTCAAAATTCAACTCAGAGAAATTCCACTGGACCAAATCCACATCCTGAAGAAAAAAAAAGAAGAAATCCATCCACTGATAAGCAATCATCAAGAACCAAATAACCTTCATGGGAGCCTGATCGGCCTTATCTACATCGTTATAATTATAATTTCTATTTATTTCTGTTACATGAAATTGAAGAATTGTCTGGTAACACAAAACCCAACAGGAAGCCAGGTACGTGATGATGAGCCTTCGCAACAACAACAGAGATCATTTTTCACGCCGTAAAAATTCCTCTGGGGATGGAGGAGTTACAATTCTATCCGGAATTGTCTACCGCTGCACCTTCGCATCTTCACATAGGAACTGCTGACGCGTCACTTCCAGGAGATGACTACGGTGCATCACACGAATAGATATATACAGGTCATTTGTATTGTATAGAGTTAGTCTTGACATAAAACCCATTTGTATCGTATCGTTTATATTTGAATTAAATTGTCTTTTTAAAAATCTCGTTTTGAATCCTCAAAACATAATTCGCGCTACCGCTTGTTTTTGGACGATCCCAAATTTTCAGAATCATTTTTGAAGGAAGTCTGACTGTGTATGATTCATCTCGATTTCGTGTATGAGTGCTCTGTATGTCTCTCACAAAGCTCATGTTCAGGTGACATTGTCGTTCGTCTGCAGCTTCTTCCAATTCCCAGAATCTTGATAATGACTGCTCATCATTGATGTGATAGTTAAACTGGTTATCTGAAGTGATGGACTTATATTCTTCACATTTTCCGTATAGTAACCATCCAATTTCGCTATTTGCGCTGTTATCCCATTGTTTGATCTTCTTACTCCATCTAAATGATATCTTTGTATATATCAACTCCTAAAAGCATGTCGATTGGTCCAGGATTTGAGAAATATGGATCTGCGAATTGTAATCATTCCATTCCGCAATGAGACTGTTGTGAATTTTTTCTTTCGGAATTGAGTTGGAAATTCGTGGGAGTACATGCAACGCTGCGTTTATCACGAATGAACTCTGGAACTTTGGTCTGACCTCGCAGAATACCATGTGTTACGATGACCCTGATTGAGACTGACCTATGCCAATGATTTGTGCTTTGTTCTTGTGTTTCTGCAACTTGAGTATCTGCACCGCGTTGGTTGATATGAACGATGCTTCAGATCCTGGGTCAATTAGACATCGTATTGTTTGTAGTGTCCCATTTCTTGATTTAATTCTGACGTATGCTGTAGCGAGTAGTGCAACCGAATGCAATTGCCTTTTCGGAGATTCTTTATTTCCTGTAGTAATATAGGCATTATATCCGTTGATCGTGCCTATGGTTTCGTTTCGTACCAGTTGCATATTGGAACTATTTTGTCCATTGTTGCTGATGTTTCTTTGTGTTGAAAATTGTGTCGCTTCGGATTGGGTACTCTGTTGTGTGCGAAAAGTGGTTGCTGTAGCTCTCCAGTTTGTTTGATTGTTGTTGTTGTTGGTTCTACGACTTTGGCTGCCAGTAGTAGATATGTGAAGTGTTGTATGATGATACTTTCTGCATTTGAAACACGTAACTTTGCTTAAACAAGAACTTGTTCGGTGTGGTCCTAGACAATTGTGACATCTTTTGTTTTGAATTATGTAGTCTAGTCTTTCCTTAACGGTCATTGCTAAGTAGTTCTGGCAGGCTCGCAGTGCATGACCTGCTTGGCATAATGGGCATTTGGTTGTTTGTAGGTGAGCTGTGTTAGCTGACCATGTCTTTCTTGATTCAAAGGATGGTGCTTTCTAATCGGTTCCCATTTTTTAGCTGGTGTTTTGCCTCCCTCTAACGCTTGGAATCGTCGTTCTATGAAAGACAGTACATCTTCTAGCTTCTGTATTTTCTTCGGTTCCTTTAAGGTGGTCTCATACACACGGCGGGATTCAGGGTCCATTTTGGATTCTAGGAGATGCGTTATTATCGGACCCCATTCTTGAACGTTGATTCCCATGTTTTCGATTGCGTTCAGATTTTCCTTTGTCAAGTCGTGAAGTAGCTCAAGTCCTTGTACAGATTCCTGCTGGAGGATGGGCTGGGATAATATGGCATCCATGCATTTGCGAAATAAAATTCTTTCGTTTTCATATCGCTCCTGAATTATTGACCATGCTCCTGCATAGTTCGCTGCAGTGTTCGAAAGATGTTGAATTAATTTACCGGCTTCCCCTTGAACGCTGGATTTTAGATGTTGGATTTCTCAGCATCCCCAATATTTATTATAGTGTATGAGTTGCAGGAATATGTCTCTGAATACTGGCCATGCTTCGTAGTTTCCATAAAATATTGGAATTGATACTGTAGGCAATGTCGGAAGGTTGGGACGTCCTTGTAGTGTAGTTCTTTCTGGTTGTTCATCGTCTTCGAATTTCTTCATAATCTCTTCGTATTCGTCATGTACAGTGAATAAGTTTCTTGAAACAGATGATCTTGGCTCATTTCAATATCATTTAATTGGATTTCTTGAAAGGACTCCGAGATAATTTTCCATTGAGTCCGGACTGCTTCTCTCTGAAAGCGGTAGGGTTTTTGATTGGCTTCGTACTGGGTCCAAATCTTGGTTAGTTGTTTATGAAATTCCGCAATTTGAAGTTCTAGTTTGTTTCGGATCGTGCCTGCTTTTCCGGAGGGTGTTTCTGCGGTTATTTCCAAGCGACATTTGTTCAGATGTTCCATGGCATCATTGTGTATTGCAGCGGCTTGATCGTAAAATTTCTTGACGTGGTATTCGTGTTTTTCTGGTAGGCCCTCTAGTAATTCATCGTGGTTTGCTTCGAATGTGTTCCATAGTTCCTCTATTTCCTCGGACTTCCTTTTCAAGTACTCTGGCGTTTTCCTTTTCTTAGAATCCTTCTTCATGTTGGAGTGCATTTTCTTGATCTGCTCTGGGATCTGGATTTGTTGGCTCAGGACTGCTTCCATATTGCTTCTGATATTTCTTCTCAGTAGGACTGGACGTAAATACTTGATTGTGTGTGTGTGTGTGTGTGTGTGTGTGTGTGTGTGTGTGTGAGATTGTGGACTTGTGTCTATCCCTGGGCTGGTTTTGCTTTGAAGGCTCGAAGACCTTGTATCTTTGTAGAGTCTCGTCCGGAAGGCTTGTTGTATACGGGCTCTTAGGGCACAGGAAGGCTTCTTCTCGGATTGTGTTGATAGTTATGGAGGGCTTCTTTCTGGCGCTGGCGTTGGCTCTGGAAGGCTTCCTCGCAGTGTGTAGTGTAGTGTGAGCGATCGAGATAAGGGGCGTAAATCCTGTCTCTCAATCCGGCTCGAAGGACCATGTATCTTTGGAGGGTATCCTCTAAAGATATGTTTCTACTTTCTTCAACGGTTCGTAACTCCGTTGAAGTAGCAGTGAGTGAGTTGTGGTGAGTAGAGGGTTGTAAATCCACTACAAACCAAGTAAAACTCGCGGTGGAGTTTGAATAATTTATTTACGTCAAAAACTTGAACAAAAGAATGTTGTTAAGAATTAAATGATTACAGCTTATATATTATTTGTGACGACACACAGTTATCGTCATCGGACGCCTTACGGAGTTGCTAGAATCTGCAAAATTCGCACATTATTTGGCCTAGATATTGTATATTGAATGGATGAGGTCGATAACTGCTTCCTGGTAATTTTCCATGGAATTTGAATTCTTGATTTTTAAATGCGATTTCTTCTGGATATTCCTCAATGTTTAATTCACATTAAACAGAGCATGAGAACGCAAAAACTTTAGGGTATCATAGAAACCCAAAACAAATTAATTTACACGATATCCGAGGATATTCCCACGAAATCCGCCGTAGAAAAAAACCATACTGTCAAATATAGCACAAATCTTCGACCCACTTGGAGTCTTAGCTCCATGTGTTATAACGGCTAAAATAACACTCCAAAGGCTTTGTCTTGAAAAGATATCATGGGATGAAAGAGTCTCTTTACCCATATACACCTCTTGGCGCGAATTCCGCGATCAATTGCCAATATTAAATGACATAATGGTAAACAGGCGAGTCCTCTGCGATGATCCCATCCGTGTAGAAATGAATGGATTCTGTGATGCTTCGGAAGGTGCTTACGGTGGTTGTCATACATTAGGTATGTGATAAAAGCGGACTATTGCATACGGAACGGTTATGCGCAAAGGCAAAGGTGGCACCTCTGAGGATTATAACCCTTCCCCGTCTAGAGCTGATAGCTGTATGGACTCTATCCAAATTATTCGAAAAAGTCAAAGACGCCTTTCATAATTTGGAATTTGATGAGTGTTATATGTGGTGTGATTCAAAAATAGTCTTGGGTTGGATCAAGCACCCTCCCAATAAGCTCAAAACTTTTGTAAGCAATCGTGTGGCGAACATTCAAGATTTAACGCATCTTGTAAGTGGAATCACATAGCAACGAAGAATAACCCTGCGGAACTATTGGTAGACAGTGAATTATGGTGGAAAGGTTCGTCATCACTAAAGGAAAATTCAAACACTTTGAGTTCAAGTTTCGATATTCCTGAACAAGACCTACCGGACATGAGACGTAAGCAGGTTCAAGTGTACAACGGAAGGATATCTTATCTCAAGATACTCGAATTTATCAAAACTAAAGCGCATAGTAGCATACATTCTGCGATTTCGCAAAAATTGCCAGTTGAAAAAAAATATGAACTCTTATCCGGAAATCTGACTGTTGAAGAGCTAGAGGGCATTAGCAAATTTAATCAGAATATCGCAGTTGCGTTACTTTGAAGATGAAATAAAGAAAATCAACTAAAAAAAGCCTGTTTTAAGCGGAAAACTGTCCAGCTTGAATCCTTTAATTGACGAGCACGATTGGTCCCTAGCACACTTTGTAATGAACCAAAATAATTTCTATCATCATTCAGTTTCGTTCAATTGAAGTTGACGGAAATCGGGAATTTTCATCTCCGCGCTGAAGATGGACTTCAAATTAGATTGCGATTTCTCGATACTGCACACTGCCGTTATTTACCGTTTACCGAATAAATATTTTTAAAACTGTGTGTTTTATTTTCCTTAGGAATATTTAAATATTTTCAGAGTTAGGGAACTTTTAGTTAGGTACAAACAACTGGCCCTTGGACATAATCTTCTCTGGCTAGTAGCTCCCGGACCCTATAGGACACCGCCTATAGGTACCCTAGTGTCCTCAACACTTTAAACTAGAGTTGGCGCCCGAGACCTCTATTTTCGAAGGTAAACGATGGCAGCGCAGTTTGGTGGAGACGGGAACACGTCACAAAATGTGCAGGGACCGTTGGTTGAAGACGTTCCAAGGACAGGACGAGGAAATGGACTGGTGTTGGGAAGCGACCGTTGTTGGTGGACCGTTATTGGAGGACCATTGTTGGAGGAATGTTGCCGAATTCACCGAGACGTTACCATGACAGGGTGAGGAAGAGGAGAGCCATGTTGGAGTAAGGAAACCCGTGTGAGAATACCACCACAGCAACAATACAGGACGAGTAAACAAGCCACAAGCGGATAAAAGTACAAACCATTACCGACCGACCGTATTTCTCACCGACCGACCGAACCTTTACCGACCGATACTCCCTTTACCACCCCAATATACCGTATTTTGATAGGTACTGACTGATCACCAAACCACTTCGTGATGAACCCCAGAAGAGGCTTTTCAACCGATTCAAGGAATTTGATGGAGAAACTTGAAGAATGTCTAAACGGTGACAGTGGCGAAAGACTGCATACCTACCGGAATTATTATGAGGATCGAGAATACTAGTTCGAGGATCCTGTCATACTTCGTATTCCTGGTTTTATTCCACCAAAGGGGCGTCTGCCTGGTATGGTAAGACGTTGTTTGTGGCTTCACTTGGTATCGGATTTTGTTTTTAGTGAGCATGACGTTGGAGGGGGTCCGAGCCCTTCCTAAAGGCCTTTTGGATTTGGGGGTTATGGATATACGAAGGAACTTGGCAAACCGAAGAGGACCGTATTGATCCAGCATCATTGCAGTATGAGCAGCATCGATGGAATATCGAAACACTGTCAAAGTTCTTGGAAGAAGGTTGACACTTATTTGGCCGAATACGAAACCGTAGTATACCGTGAACTGTAGGAAAGCAGTTTTCGTCAGATATTTCGGAAGAAGGGTCAACGTCAGATGCCAGCGACCAAGAACACCAACAAACTTTAAGTACGACTAGTCCGTATCCGATAGTTTGCAGCGCCAAACTAATTATATGAAAGGGACACCGAGACTGTACCGAATACCGTTACCAGCGATCTACGTACCAGTTGGATTTACCAGTTGAAAAAGCAGGAATTGGACGTAGAATTGAACAAGTTTCATTTATACCGAGAGAGAACCGTCGAGGAAAGCGAAAACAGTTCCGTTGAAAACCGAGCGTACCGACTCGAATCCGGAAACTTTTCGAAACCGTATCGACTGACTGCAAAGTTTGCCGGAATTAAATTTTATATTACGTCGAAATGTAAATTTTTGTCGTAGAGCCTGAAGGTGTTCTGTTGGTGACAAGGTGATGAAGCGGGAACGCCATATTTCTAGCGCCATCAACGATTTCACAGCTAAACTGGCCCCAATTTTTTTTGGGCCATATACCCTATACCGAATAATTGACCAGGCTACACTGCCGAGGCCGCTGACCCCGCCGATTTCCCAACTAGTCGGAGTAGGGGTGAGGCCAATAAGCCCCCTGCCGCCGACCCACCGACACAGGAGGAACTTTTAGAGGAGTTCGTCAGAATGATAGCAGCCCTGCCGCCTGGGTCTAGCAACTGGCCAGATTCCTACGACCCGAGCACTGGCCACGACACAAGTATTACAGATTGAAGGTGCCGATGGCTTCCGGTTCCTGATGGGTCCGAATTCCTCCAGAAGTGTGAATGTATACCAATTATACGCTTTTTTATTATTACAGGAATGTTATTCTGTTATACCGCGTATTGCTTATCCTACCCAATTGCCTTTTTGTAGCCGGTCTGTTTTGCTCTACGTAGGGTGGTTTAGCATGTTGACTCCGCCGTTAATTTCTTTTTGTTTAATGCACGTTTCAGGGAAAATGGACGCCGAAAATTTTGTTCTATTGCTCCACGAGGATGTGGAGATTCCCGAGGAGACACGCCCGAGGCCGCTCGTATAGCACCGAGACAGCACCCGTAAATCTACCGCCGGCCGAAAGAGGAGAGTCCAAAGCGGCCCCTGATGATGATACCGTTTCGAATACCCGGTCCACAGGCTACACATTCCCGAGCCGGGGTACCCAAGACGAGCAGGTGACAATCTACTTACCAGTGGTTAGTATGAGCTCTGCTGGCGCTGTGGATACCCAAGACACGACCGCCGGAAGTGGTACTGCCCCGTTCCGTATGTTCTGCTTCGGGTGTGGCCGCGTGGGGCGTACGATCCGACCGGTGCAAGTGCCGTCCGAAACCCGGCCAAGGCGCCCGTAAAAATAGAATGAAAGACGGTGTCCCGTGGAGTGCAGTGTGACCTCTTGCGAGCGACCGCGGCCGGACTTCCGATGTGGAACCGAGAAGCTTGAATTAATGTTTATGTTTTTGTGAATTAAAAAGCATTTCCACCGTTTTTTTGTTGTTTCAGAACCGTAAATAGCACGAAAGAGAAAGCATAGGTTCCTCTTTTCTACCCGAAGAAGGGGGGGGGGATGTAACGAAGCAAAATAATTTCATTATTTAGTTTCGTTCAATGAATTGACATAAATCGAGAATTTCTATCTCCGCGCTGAAGATGTACATCAAATTAGATTGCGATTTCTCGATACCGCACACGTGGGGCGTGGCCACCTGTTAAAGGGCCCACTCACTAAGAGGAAAGCGCGAAGACTTGAATGCGCGTTGTACGTGGTACAGTTAAAAGTGTGTGTGTATGGCGTAAATTTTGGAATGCGCAATCATCTCCGTCGTGTGGCGTGTGCATTCTTCTCCGTACGTGGAAGAATGATCAAAAACGACCGTGTATGGGCAACAAGTCTCTGCACGTTTCATATGTTTAGCAACACAGTGTCGGGTTCGATATTTATACCTTGGACATTTTTTCCTTAATAACAACACACGCCACTGCCATTAACATCAGATCTTCTTTCGACGTCATCTCACGCTTGTCGCACATCCAAACCAACACGCAAAAGTGTATGTGTGTGGGCAATATGAATGCACACGTTTGCGTTACAGCAAACATGCAGAGACTTAACTGCGCATTCTTCCTTCCTAGTGAGTGGGCCCCATTACCGGACACACGTGTCCAAAAGGTTCAAAATGCGGGATTCTCCGCTGAATAAATCAGTCTCCATCCATTACCGTAAAGCTCACCAGATCCGACAGAGAAACCGCCAAATTCTAGAAACAGCCATGATTAATGAGAACCCCCACATTAACTGAAGTCCTGAACTACCAACCAGATGAAAAATCAATCAATCAAGAGGCCAAAATTAGCACTAATCCAAGCCGGTGACCAACCCTGAATCCGGCATCCCAAGGCGTCAATGAACACGCACACCATTATCCACACGACCAAATACACCCATGACCAAGAGTAAAAGTGTTATGCACTAACTTGACAAAAAGAAGGATCACAGCAGCACCGTAAAAGCAAGCCGTCGGAAGCTCCTGGGAGAGAGTTCTTCTTAGAACTTTCTAACAAGAGCCACAAGATGTCAGAAGATCGTCCCTCCAGAGTGACTGTTGATGTAGTCATCAATCATTTCGCCTCTGATTTGGACACCATGCAAGCCCTCTTCTTTCAGATTGCTGAAAGATTAGGATTTTTCACGGACCATCTGAAGAAGAGAAAAACGCAAAAAACAAAAAGTAAATCCGATCAAAGTACAAAACCGCTTCGAAGTCCTCTCTGAAGAAGAACAGGAACGACGAGAGGTACGCCGCCTCGACGACCGTCCAGATGGACTGCGATACCGATCCAAGACACGCCCCCCTACCAGATTGCCAACCAACTACGTCACAGAACCAAAACACGACAGACAAGGCGTCCCCACCACTGAGGGACCAAACAACACCATCCATTTTCCACCGATGCCCCAGAAAAAGTCGGAAATTCCACCTCAAGCCCCGAAGAACCACGCGTTCCTCCTGTAAAAATGTCAAATCATTTCCCTCTATTGTCGAGATGGCTAAACAAAAAGACATCAAAATAACCTCAGCAAAAGAAGAAACACGAGGTCTACACATGTACGCAGACACACCTGAAGATCACCGTAAGCTAACCAAAGGATTGGAAGAACATGGACAGGAATATTATACCTTTCAATTGCAAGAAGACAAAGTCCTGAAAGTGGTACTAAAAGGCGTACCATCGCACGAAAACAATCCAGAGTCAACTGACGGAGCATGGATTCATAATCCTAGAAGTAACCCAACTGTACAAAAGAGAAGACGGAAACAAAATACTTTTTCCACTGTGCTCATCAAAACTCCCTAGAACAGAAGAAAGTAAAAGATATACAACTTGGAGTTCCTGGGGTACTTCAGGATCCGAGTAGAGTCTCAAAAAACCAGGGAAATCCACCGACAATGTCACAGGTGCCAAAACTACGGGCACACACAATCCACTTGTAGAATGAATCCCAGATGTGTGAAATGCGGAAAAGAGCACTTCTCATACCAATGTGTCAAGCCCAGAGATACTCAGCAGTATGAGCAAACTGTTCGGAAGCCCACCCAGCTAACTTCAGAGGATGCAAATTCTATCCAGGCAACAAATACACTGAGGAGTTCTCTCGGTGTATTTGTTGCCACTGAGGAGAATCCTCAGTGTATCACGTCACAACTTACTTACATACCTACGTGAAATTTTACACAACCTACACGGTCTACCCTACACTTTATAATGAAAATTGATTATATTCAAAATAGATTTGGCCCTCGATTGAAACGGTGAACTGAAAACTGAACAAAAATCAGTTTTGACATTATAAGAAAGAAGGGTTATTTCTTCGAACGCATGCTTTCAGTAGGGCGCCCAAAAATGTTTATTGATACTTGTAGAATTTTATATGGACTCGAATATTTCGTTCGACTCAAATGTAAACAAATATTCAGTCCAGGTCTATATTTGGAAAATATATCTGCATTCCACAGGAAAATGTGTAGTAAAAATCTGCCCAGCATCACCTCCAGGTTCGAACTTGAGAGGATCTGATCGAATTAACGAAACAGGTCAGGCAGTCTCTCTCTCTTCTTCAGACCTTCCAAAACCGGCCCAACAATCGCGACTATATTTTTGCTGGTATTTTATGTGCATTATGACTTATCTATTATTCCGAATTTGTTGCTTGATGTAAACAGTTTTTTAATAAAGTGATAATATAGTATTTAGAGTGGTTTTTAATAATAAAATATGGATCGCCAGTCAAGGTCAGGTAATTTATCAAAATTTTGTTTCAATAGTAAACGTATTTTAGTTAACAATTAGACGTAAGTAATATTTGAGGTCATCTTGGTTTTGTTGTGCCGCCATTTCTTAATTATTTCTTTCTTTTTTGCGTGACTATGCCAAGAATTTTTTAGCCAGTAGCATCAGAGTTTGTGTCTGGCCTGATCATACATAAAATTTCAAGAAATGTATATGAGGAGTGAAAAAAAATGTTAAAAATTAAATTGCTTTTCGGGTCATACAGCCTATTGTTACCGACGTTAATGAGAAAATTAAATTCATGTGTGTAGGCTTAATTTTTTAAAAAGAATATAAGATTTTTACTCCCTTTATAGAACAGATATACAGGGTGAGTCTTTGACCTTGCAGAATATTTTAACACAAGATTCCTGAAGCCAAAAGAAACATTTTTTTCCCATACCATTTTTTCCGATACGGCTTGGTTCGTAAGATACAGACTGTTGAAAATCCATAAAAAAATTTAATTTTCGATCATATCTCGCGAACGATCTCATCGAATGAGATGATTTTTGGAATATAGTTTTTATTGATACGATGAATGTTCCTGCATTACAAAATTTCATCCACATCCTCCTGTTTCTTTAATATGACTATAACATTTCATAAAAATACCAGAAATTCAAAGAATCCAACTTTTAAAAATAATTTGAATGCTATTCAACGAATTTTTGACCATTTGGAAAGTAAAAGTATTCCTTATTTTTTTCGTATGATGCGTCGTTTTCGAGTAATCTGAAATTCAAAAATAAAAAATATCTGTGAAATTCCGAGTATTGGGTACTTTGGCTGAATGCAACTCTGTTCAAAAAATTCACAGAATTCAATTTTCCCGCGTTGCCACGTCTAAAAGTTGAGAATGGAATCCTAGCATTTTTTATTTGGAATGAGTTGTGAGCGGAATAGCCGACTTTGGCCAATTCACAATAATGGACGTAACCGTAAGAATCCCGCAACTCGTGCGTAAAAATCAAAGAGGAAACTACAAAATTCATACAAAAATCTTCACAATAGGTTCAACTTTGCTTTTGACTCCCATAAGTCGAATGCATTTCTATTCTTATTCCTTATGATTTCTGTTGTTTAATCCTTACATTTTATGTATAAGTAAATTCACGGTTAAGTTTGTCCATGGAAATTGGCTATTAATTACGTTACATTTTTTTTGTCCTAGTGGGTTGTTCGCCAGGAGCCCTACTTTCCCACATTCAACCACTTATAGTAAGTGCTCGAAATGTCCGCCGTCTGCATCCAAACAGGCACGAGCTCTCCTTACAATGGAATGTCTCACTCTCTCAAGGAGATCTGGATGGTCCTGTATGTGACGAGCCGCACTTGCCACACGCGATCTTAGATCGTCCACATTATCAACCGCACTGCTGTATACCAGTTGTTTCATAAAACCCCACAGAAAAAAATCACATGGATTCAAGTCTGGTGATCTTGCAGGCCATGATACTGGGCCGTACCGCCCTATCCATCTTCCACTGAAATTCTCATTGAGCCATTCTGTCACTGCTCTAGAACTATGGGGAGGAGCGCCATCTTGTTGTAACCACAAATTTTGCCTAACGAGAAGTGGCACGTCCTCCAATAAGTCGTCCAGATCATTTTGCAGGAAATGCAGGTACTCAGCAGCCGTCAACCTCCTCGATAATTCCTGTGGTCCTACCAGTTGGTTGTCTACAATGCCTGCCCACATATTAACACCGAATCGATGTTGGTGGTCGATTTCTCTTGTTGCCTTAGGGTTTTCTACAGCCCAGATATGAGTGTTGTGGCTGTTAAAAATGCCTTCTCTCGTGAATCCTGCTTCATCGGTGAACAGAACATACCTCAAGAAATCACTATTCTCAAAATGCTTTCGCAAAAGCCATTGAGAAAATTGAATTCTTTTTGGTAGGTCTGCTGGCAATAAAGCCTGTACTTTTTGGACGTGGTAGGGGTACAAACCGTGGTCCCTCAAGCTGCGATCTACTGTAGATTGCGATACGTCGTATCGCAATGCTAGACGTCGCGTACTTGTATCGGGATGTTGTTGGACTTCGTCTAAAATATGGTCCACTGTCGCATCCATCGCCCTAGATCGAGCCCTGCCATTATCCAACAAGTTGGAAGAAAGCGTTCCATGGTCACGCAATCTTTGTACGATCCGAACAAAAGTTCCTGCATTTGGGATCCTTCTATTTGGAAACTGTCTTCCATAGGCTTCTTTAGCTCTTGTTGTTCCGTTCGTAAAATAGCATTCTAGCATATCGACCATTTCCTGGTTAGAATACATCGTGCTCATTATTAGTTAATCCAATAATTCAATTGAAAATCATGTTACCATGAAATATGAATTTCGAATTTCAATTGTTTTCTAATCATTCTATGTGCATGACCGACCAACATAGAAGATTCGCGAATAATCAGTTTTTACAAACCTTCAAATTTATAATTATTTGTACGATTTTCATTTTATTATGCCTTATAATATAAAACATAATAAGAAGTATCATCTGAAATGTAGAGTTTCGGATAACAAATCATTAACCGAATTTTGACCGTCAATATTCTATGACTGAACATAGTTCTTAGCTTCTCCTTCACCATTTTCTAGGTTAACTGTTACGTTAGCGTTCCAGTAGCATTGAAATATTAAAAATGTTTTATTGAAATCATCAGAGAATACTGAAAATGGTTTTCACGGATCTGCAAAAGGCTTTCATAATTGAATCGTACTTCAAAAATGGGGAGAGAATAAAAGGCGAATGGAAATATTCTGTCGATAAATATCTAAGCGACTTCAGGATCGAGTATCCTAATGTTGCTCGGGATTATCAAAATTTCAGAAGCACTGTTTCGCGATGTGTTAGCATTTTCCGTGAAACAATTAGTGCTCAAAGAAAAAAAGGAAGTGGACTACCAAAGAAGAGAACCCCAGAACTAATCAGCAATACTGAAAACGTCATGACAGAAACCCCACGAACCTCCATTCGAGTTTTATCTCAACAGGCTGGAGCTTCCGTTGGTACATGTCACACGATTTTGAAAGAAGACAACAATTTATTTCCTTATAGATTAACGTGCTTTCAAAAAATTGAAGAAGTTGATTACCCTCGTAGGATGGCTTTCTGCCAGTGGTTTCTCAACCGATAACTCCATAACTTGGACCAATTTTTTTTTTCTGATGAAGCCTGGTTCCATCTCTCGGGATATGTCACCTCTCAAAATATGAGGATGTGGAGCAGCCAAAAACCAGAAAATTTTTACATTGAGGCTCTACTTTCATTCCCAAAAAATTGGAGTTTTGTGTGCAATCAGTCAAAGACGAATTGTGGGGACTATTTTTCATTTTGAATAATGTATTTGGATTTGTGAAAAGAAGATGTGAGAATTGTTTGAGGCAAAGAGGAGGACATTTTCAGCATCTACTTTAAGTGAAGTCTGAATCCTGAAAGTCATTGTAAAGAAATCATGTTTTTCGGTTTATTTCAGTTCAGTTAAGCTTTTTTATGATGTAATGGTCTCATCAATTCAACATTCATTGGGAATTAAAGATATTGAGGTTCCCACTGTGATTTATTTATATTATTGAATACAACCTATTTGCATAATTCGGAGTACCAAAAATAACGTGCGTTCAAAAAAATTCGTTGTCAAGTAGGCTGTGGATTCTATTTTTCCATTATAAAACCTTAGGAAAAATGGAATCCACAGCTTACTCGACAACAAATTTTTTTGAACGCACGATGTTAGACCTCAGCTCAAGATTCAGGTCTTCGACAAATGAGAATCTACATGTTTAAAACTTGAGCAACCGTTTGGCCTCCTGTAATCAAATTCAATTATAAACATTCTTTTTGCATGTAGGAAGAAATTATTATTCAATTTGTTTATAACATTTTCTGAAAAAGTGCTTTTTCATACAAAATTGCGATATACATAGAGGTAAATGTCATCAAGATTTACATTTTCAGAACATGGAGTGATTCAAGTGAAGAATTACTTACAGACACAGAATATTTATTAATTTATTTCTAAAATCCACAGCCTACTTGACCACGAATTTTTCTGAACGCATGTTATATCATATCTTGAATGATGTCTAATTTTGAGGCAGTACTTTTTCCAGAAGAGTTTTTTCAAGTTAGTCTCATAATGAAATGACATCAATGGAGATTTGAAAATCTTTCTTGACTTTTGCCACCAAACATTGCTGTATTTCTTCTTCAGGCAATTCAAGTTTATACCAAAACATACCCTTCATACTGAAATAACATATTATTTTGTGATTGAATACTTATATTTATCCACATTCGTTCAATTTATCCAATTTGGCATAATTGTTTTAATATGGAAAAAAGAGAGAATTCAATGTTTTAAAAGAAATAAAATTATGTGATTTTTGTTATTTATATCGAATACTACTAGTTTTTTCATGATAAAATCAAGGTGAAACAATTTTATCATGAAATTCAAAAAAACTTTGGTTCAATGGAAAAAAAATTATTTATTCTTTCTTCTTTCACAGTACATCAGTAGTAGAACTGAATATAAACATGAAGAAAGTAGCTGAGAGTTAACTCTGTAGAATGAAACAACTATGTCAGAAGTTTATACCTAGTAAAAATTATAATAAAGAAATAATTGCTACAAAGCGATGAAGAATAATTGGATTAATTAAGGAGATAACTGCAGTGCAGGTGTAGGTACATGATAGAACAAACTTGAATATTGAATACAGAAAAATCCAGGAAGCAGCCCACTTTAAAGTCATAACATTCCTTCGAATCCACATTTTCATAGTTGGAAAATTATTGGGGCTGTTTCCATATCTTGTTTAGTTCTTACTGACGTTTCGGCAAGCATTCGTCTGATATCTTCAGGGTAATTGCAACCCAATACAACAATAAACAGTTTTGTTAATTTTCTGCCTTTCCATTGCCTATTTTGTTGACAATGGGATAGTTGTCACGATCTAACTAAACGCTCACGTCTTGAAGTTATTTGTTTTGAATCCATACAATTCCAGTGATGTATTCATCAGGTTTTCCAAACTACGATTATCATCACCAAGGCGAAATAAGAAGTTTCTCCAAAATAGGCTTCCATCCCAAAACATATCTCTGTGATACAGTGGTGATTCGGTCCTGAATCCATTCATGAAGCTTCCTTTTCAATTTCGAGCTAATTTGTGTAATATCTAGGCACTTATGTTAGGCAAATTTTCCATGCTTTATTCAATCCGTGCAAGTATTCTCAGTTCTCACTACCTCGCTTTTGAGAAAAATTGATTAACTTCTCACTTTTCCATGATAATGGGGATTCTTACTGGTTTGAATGCAATCTTTCTGCTGGCCCAAATTTCTTTAAATTATGTACAGAACTTTGATAGTATTATTTATCTTGAAGTATTCTTCAAATGAGCTATGCGCTTTCATAACATAAAAACCCAGCAGTCCCAGAAAACAATCATGACATAACCTTAAAACCACGGAGCCACAGATCAGGATCACAGACTATACAAGTGTACATAGAATTAGCATATTGTGTGTTGTTTGATTTCGAAGAGTTATTTCTTTCTGTAGTTTATGTTCGTCAATTTGGCAACGTTTGTACGTTCATAGATGAATAAGGTAAATCTTTTTATTTATTTATGAAAATGAAAGTTTGAATGGGTTATGTCTGAATCTGGTAATTCTTGGAGAAAATGAAATAAACAAAGAAAATTAATAATTACAAATTGAAGATGAATCTCAGATCTAATATGGGTGATAGCTAAATGAATTCCTCATTCTCGAAAATAAAACCAAGAGAAGAATATTCAATTTTTATCGCCCACGAAATTTGGAATACCTACCTAACTTGTTTATTATTGTACTTATACAACTTTTTTAACCAACTGGAATGTAAAGAGCGGTAAAGGGTAAGTTGACGCTTGTTTTCGTAACAGAGTTGCTCATTTCGAAGATTTGAATGGATATCTTAGGCATGGGAAAACTTCAGTGTTCAGGTTTCCAGGGGCGGCATAGCCTATTATGAAAATTTATAATGCCTATATCTTTTTATTTAGGCCGTATCGGAAAAAATGGTATGGGAAAAAAATGTTTCTTTTGGCTTCAGGAATCTTGTGTTAAAATATTCTGCAAGGTCAAAGACTCACCCTGTATATGCAGATTCTGGATCTGGCTTTTGTCCATTGAATTTAGAATAGACCTCAGACCAAAGTATTGGTATGTTTTCCTGTTTCCAAAATATATCATGTTGATGATTCTTGTAAACCAAATTTTTTTGTTGAAATACAAGTAAAAACTAAAAACTCAATACCGCAAATTGGTATTATTATTTCCAAATCCACAAAGTTGATATTTTAGGTGATGTTGGGGAGTCCGTGCAAGCCGACGACGACGAGAAAGTTCTGTACCTCAGAGGTCAACTATCAGAAGAGTAAAATTGTCATTTTTGGGGTTTTTTATTTTATGTGCATTAGTTATTCTTTCTATTGTGGTAAACTGTCGTACATGAAAATTTGATATAATAGATTCGAAGATAACCACTGATAAACAGTCGTAAATGCAATACAGTAACAGAGGTAGACAGTCGTAAGGGACATCAAGATTGTTTACCTCGGAAATATCTGCCGCGCACTTATCGTATAGGCTCTTACGATAGTTGACCACTGAAAACATAATATACAGGGTGTCCCGAAAACAATGGATAAGCCTGCAACTATAGATAGACACTGTCGTGGTCTAACTTATTCCAAATTTTGACCTTAATGAAAATTCCACGGTTTCCGAGATATTCATGGTTTTCGAATTTTAAAAAATTTCCAATTGCGATTAGTTTTTCTAGTGCCATTTATAAAAATGAAGAGGTATTTCGATATGTTTTTTTTTAATTTCACATGAGAAAGTTCAGCTATCGGAAACAAAGACTTAAATTCATCAAACTAGTGTAAACAAAATGTAGGACGCCCCTGGTACACATCATCTTGAAAACTTGCTCAGTTATTGCTGATTCCAAAAAGGTATCATAAGCCTAGGCATTCTGTAGTTTTTCATTCTCGTAACTACTACAACAAATCGTCGAAAAATTCCGAAAAACTGTTTTTGTTGTAATCGTTATTCTGAGCTCATGTGTTAAAGTCAGGAGGCCATTTTTGTTGGAATCTAGTGGAAAATTACGAAAATTATTTTTCTTTAAGAAAGCAGTAGCGTATCGTTTCTCTGGTTGAATAGAAATATGGCATTATTTGCATTCAACACCCTGTATCTCGAAAACTTTAACCGGACCTAATTGTATTTGACAAAATTTCTTATTTTCTAACATTCTTACAGTGTTAAAAGAAAAGTATCAACTTAGAAAATACCCTGTGTTGTTACAATAGAGGTATGTGGAATATTCATTACAAATAAAATAAAACGAATTATTACCAAATTACTATTCGATGGAAAAAATGAAACGAATTAGTACCAATAACTTATTCATTGGAAATGAATAAAGAATTCGAAATCAAACAATGAGTTCAGTCATTCATAGCTTAAATTTATTCATGAAAAATGAAACCCTGCTTGCATAGAACAAAACAACACTTTTGTGGACACTCGTTCACAGTTAGTAACCTAGGTGATTTCAATTTTAGTTAACTTTTAATGACAATAGTTTTGAAACTGACTGGTGAACGAATTTTCATAAAAAGTGTTGATATTGTTATAGTGTTCTACTGGTACTTTTTTGAAATTTTTTAATGTTATATTTGAATTGACTAGCTTCATGATTTAGATATTGTTTGTGTTTGTGATACTTTCGGAAAATTGGCATTCGTTATTCGGACTCTGAACATGCCAAGACAACAGTACACGCCACTCGAATATGCAAACATGCATTTCATTTATGGCGAGTGTCAAGGAAATGCCAATGCTACTGCTCGACATTATGCAGAAAGGTAACTTTGTAATAACTATGGCTCATGATGATTAAAATAAGTACCTATTCAGAAATTAACCAAACATTTTTCATTGTACCCGCTAGGTACCCCAACGCAGGTCACCGGATTATCGAATTTTTAGTCAAGTTCATAACTCAAACTGCGGAGGGTGGCTGCCAGGAAGAGGGTTGGTGGTGCAGGAACCGGAAGGGCAGCAGACGACGATGAAGACGAAGTGCTCGAAAATATTCAAGAAGATTCTACACGATCTGTGCGTGGAATTGCACGTCGAACCGGCATAGCAAAAAGCAAAGTCCATCGTATACTAAAAAAAACTCAATCTGCATCCTTTTCATATCCAAAGGGTTCAAACACTCCAAAGTGCTGACTATTCACCCAGGGTTTCATTCTGCAGAATAATGCGGGAGGATTCACAATTTTTTAATGAAATTTTATAGACTGACGAGTCCTCATGCTGAAAAGATGGCTATTTAAATACCCACAATTTGCATAGCTGGGAAACTGAAACCCGCATATCATGAGGGAAAATCGATCACAGAATCAATTTAAATCCAATTGTGGACTGGAATTATAGATGGCCGGGTGATCGGGCCTTATGAACTTCCCGCCATAATAAATAGTGAGATTTATCTCGATTTTTTAGAAATCAATTAAGCGACCTATTAGAAGATGTTCCCTTGGCTATAAGGCGGAATATGTGGCTCCAAAATGATGGGTGCTCAGCTCATTACGCAGTAAGAGTGAGAAATCACCTGAATGCAAATCCCCAAAGGTGGATAGCCCCGCTTGGCCCTATTTCATGGCCCCGAGATCACCGGACTTAAACCCCCTGAATTTTTTTTATTGGGGTTGCCTGAAAGATCTAGTATATTTCGAGAAAAAATCTTCTTTTAAACTCAGAAAAGTCCTAATAGGATGGAAAATAGCACCAATATAATGGTATAATAATTAAGAGAATTTGGATTTTAGAAAACTGGTTCTATGATAGTAGAGTCCACTAGCCAAATAAGTTATGATCTTATATTTATTTTGAACAATGATCAGGCTAATGTACTAGATATTTCCCAAACTTATGAACTGACGGAGTTGAAATCAGCGTTCGATGAGGAGGTGAGTGCTCATATTCATTCCGAATCAATGAAAAGTTTTTCGTGTCTACTACAAATATTAATTTAATCGAATTGCTACATATGTTTCGACCCTCACAAATTTAGGGTCAGACTATGTGTTGTTTTCATGTCCCACATAGCGTGAAGGTGACCCTTAATTTGTAAGGGTCGAAACATTATAGTAATTCGATTAAATTAATATTTGGAGTAGACACGAAAAACTTTTCATTTATTCGGAATTAATATGAGCACTCACCTCCTCATCGAATGCTTCCAATTCTCATGTAATCATTCTTGTTTTTATGAGCGTGAATTAATGATTCTAAAATATAGATACAGGGAAAGGTCAAGATCTTGTGAGCGATAAATGTTGTTTATTTTATACTGATACATTACAAAGGAATAATGCTTAGTTACCGTAAACTAACCGTAAAACATTTAACTCCCTTGGGAGTTAAACAGGGCAGTTACTGATCTTTAACTCCCTCTAAAGTGTTCACAAAAACAAACCGACAGTTGTCGAATTTACACTAAAGTTGTTAGGTACCCGAATTGCAAGGATTTTCTATTAAACGGTTGGCACTGTTAATGACTGTATTCAAACATGAAGTTGTTTTCCTTCTTTCATCTGACATGCCAGCTAACATTCTTGCAGTTTTGTTTTTCAATTCCATACTGTCGGCCAAATACCCTTCTGCCACCATATCTCTTCAATGTTGTCATATTTGCTCCTGCATTGACCAAGGCAGTCGCAGAAGTCCTTCGCAGACAATGTCCTGTGAATGTTTCTGGATTCGGCAAATCCAAAAAACTAGAAATTTTGCTTGGAATTATCCCAAATGTATTTTTTCCAACCGGTTGAACTGAGCAACGTTTTCCGCGATACGTTTAGAAAAATCTTTCCGGGCCCGATGGACGTAGAAGCATATACTTCCTCACTAGACTCAATGCAGAGAACTTGTTTTTTTGAGTACGGTTCACTCCGTCGAAAAGTCAGTCCGTCGAAAGGTCACTCCGTCGAATCGTCATTCCGTAGAAAGTTCATTGCGTCGATAAATACGCCCACTTTCACCTGATAGGCCGTCGAGCCAGAGCTCCGTTGTCTGTTATCTTCGTCTAATCATTTATGAAGTTGGAATCATAGAGAAGATGGTTGGAATGAAGTTGGGCAACTTTCAATAAATGGGTTGGTAATAATTGCATAGGCCAAGAAAAATGTCGGGTTTCAATAATTTATTATATGTTCTGTGGTTTCAATTTAATCCGATGATTTAACGTTTAGGTTAGATTACACCATAGACACATCTACGGTTATCAAAGATTATATTAGTATAAAGATCGGAAACGACACGACTACAGTGTATGAGTGCCATCTCTGGGTCAAATGTGAACTAATGTCACTATAGAAGGGTTAAAATTCTGGTTCTATGATTATAAGTTTCGAAATCAATATACCGTAAAAGGGGGTTATTCGAGACATTTTTTTAACATTTTCGGCTATGACTCGAGATATATCGATTGCCAATAAGCTTTTGAATAGCGATCATATTTCTCTATAGTGGCATTATGAGAATAAATGCAGAAATGTAAATTGCTATCTCTGGAATTGAAAAAAAAATATTTTTAGGGTCATCCCAATTAGCCCCGCGGTTGGGGTTTCTTGAAAGTTATTTTGAAAAAGTATGATAGCTCAATTAGAATTGATGATGGGTTATTTGGGATGTAATTATAATTTTTAAAAAACAGAATGACACTTTTATTCTCTAAGAACCTCAAAAACTGACATATTTAACAAAAATAAAATACAAAGAAAAAAACATCCTTCAAAATAACAAACTTAACGAATATTCAAATATTCAACTAGTCTACAAACTAATGAAAAATATTGAACTGTTTTCAACATACTGAAAAAGAAGAGAGATCCTCTGAGAATGAGTAGAACTGTCTTTTTCCTGAAAATATTAGAATGGGTGACTTAAGACACTTGACAATCATCTCTTCGGAAATACAATCTTCATCTGGAGGATCTGTTTTTACAAAATTTCAGACTTTTTCCTACCATTGTTGGTACCTTTTTCAAAAACAAAACGTAGTAAGGATTATTTGCGTCTTCTTTTTTCCTTTATCTCGCCAACGTAATGTTTATTAGTATGATATCTGACCAATATCCAGCATCCTCTCTCATACTCTGGATGTTTTGGCTGAGATTTCATCTTCTTTATCTCCATTTTGACACATCTGGACAATCCATCTAGACTTCTCTCTTCAACTCCATCTTCATAACTCTCAGTTTCAAACTCACTTTCAAGACACATGGTCTCTTCAAGTGAGCTATCTTCGTCGCTGCTTTCTAAAAATGTTAGACGTTTCTTTCTTTTAATATTAGTTTTCTTTTAATTTTGTTGACATTAGTTGACGTCGAAGCAGTTTGCTGAATATCGTATTCGGTTATGCTTTTACCTGGCTCGACATTTACCTTCTTACGTCTTTTTTTGTTTGTTCTGGTAACGAAGGATTTCTAAGTTCGGACAAGAGGTCATATACACTTTGCGAAACATAAGATTGTGTCGACTCAGTGTGTCCATTATCGCTCATTCTAGACGGGTAGCCTTTCTAATGCCCTGGATGCATTGAATGGATATAACCTGTTTGTTGAAACCCGATATTAAATTTGTCTTCCTCTATCATCTTGATCTAATTTGCTGAGCAATTTTTTGAGAAGAGAGGGAAAGCTATCTTTACTCAATACAGTAAACTTCCGACCTGCTGTTTTTTTCCATTCTGTTAGAATTTGTCGCCAATAATTTTTTAGTGGGGCAAAGAAGGCACATCTAAAGGCTGTAAGATATGTGTGGAGTTCGCGGGAAAACAAATGAAAATAATATTGTTCTCTTCACATGCCTGCAACACCCGAGGTGAAAAAGCGAAGAAAGATTATCTCCTATGAGAACTTATTTCCCTTCTTTGCGTCTACAATAAGGTAAAAGTACCTGAAAAAACCAGTCTTCGAAACAGACACTATCAAACCATCCACTTTTGGTCCTTCCATATCTTGTCCCTGGTGGACCTCCGGTTGTCCAAGTATCCCTCAAATGTTCAGATTTATAGACGACGTAGCATGGCAGCAAACATCCGCTAGCGGTTCCAGCAAACATAATAATAGCTGTTTTGGTAGAGTTTAAGACTCTCTCCGGATATTTACACCCACGTTTGAAAACATCAGAGATTCAAGCAGAGAAACTGGCATATTCTCAGAGTAAGAAGTAAACTTCTTACTCTTAGGGCATATTAATGATATCTCAGCAGTCTGATAAACTATGGTTTACCTATTCTGACGTGTTAAGAATAAGAGTCATCTCTGCATCTTTTGGCAAATTTGAGATTTTCTGATATTTTACATCATATCAAAGTTTTACATCTATTGAATAGATCAATATGTCGTAAAACATTTATTACTAGCCAATAAACTATATTCTTATATATACTATAATATTATTTCTTCGTCGTACTTAGGATGACAGAAAGACAGAAGGCTTTCCCTTATTTTCTTAAAATATGGAGATATTACTTTTATACTTAACAGGGCAGTACTCTTCTAGGATAGTAAGCCCGAGTGAGTGCCTGAAACTTTTCAACTCCATATCACAGCGTAGCGATAACTCGGTGTGTTGGACCAAGATGTAAGAAAATTTTTATACAAAAAAGTATGCCACAACTTGAACTACCCCTAAGAAGTTTGTCCTAAATGTAATTTTTGTTTTATATTTGATTACTGAGTGCCAATATTTTTGATTTCAACCTTGTGGAACATCATCACGAACCTGTTGACTATTTTAAATTTGCATGATGCTCGTTGTAATTATTAAATATTACTGGAATTAACCAAAAATATATATAAATTGGGTTAAAATCACTATAGATTAAAATATATTATGGGAGGATTCTGCATTTCTAGAAAACTTTTTTTGTGCTTTCATTCCCAGTCTCTGAAACAGATATAATTAAAAAACCCTTAATTAAGATGAAATGCTCCTGCACCAATTTTTCAGGAGCAAATGGGGTTTGAAAAAATTGTCGCCTATCAATAAAACTAAAAAAGAAAATAAATGAAATTGGTATTGGAGTCTGATATAGACACCGAAACGTTATTTACTTTTCAGTTTTATTGATAAGCAACAATTTTTTCAAAACCCATTTGATCGTGACAAATTAGTAAGTATTTACGCAGCAGCATTTCATCTTAATTAAATGTTTTTTAATTATATCTGTTTCAGAGACTGGGAGTGAAAGCCCAAAAAAAGATTTCTAGAAAGGTTAAAATTATTCACTTGTAGTCGTATCAGTGAACAAATGAGTAAAATATAAACAAGTTGGAATTTTAATAATTTTTGTTCTAATTATATAAATTTGTTATGCCTAATAAGAACTTCCATATTACATAGTCATTAAAGAGTATATATTTGATTTGAATCAATAAATTTTACTTTATAATATGTACTTCATATTACTTTAGTGAGCAAAAACTTTCCTTATTACATTCCTTAGAATATTCAGTTCAGGTAAGTTAGCGTCGCTACAGCCATGAACTTCTTTTCAAAAATAATTGGCCGTCGTTCTTGGTGTATAAGCGGAACGCATCCATAAGTTTTCAAACACAGAACCACAGAATACTGTGACAGAACTCTTATTTCAGTGAAGGTTGATTCTCATTGGTGGAACGTTCGAAAACAATCTCTGCTCTATCACCAACGAATAGGAATCCTCCTTTCAAATATGAACGGTTGAAAAAATCGTTTAAATATTGCGGACTTTCCGTTTCCGCTTGATTCAAGCCGCGTCACTTATCTTTCGAGTATTTCGTTGAGGTAGTAGTGTTTTTTGCGAGTTTCATTATTTCAATTTTGATAGTTTGTGTTATTTTTGCTGTTCGTTTTTTAAAATCAAAGACATTAAAATCTAAGATTTTTAAATCAAGGACAAGGTGAGTATACCTTTAACATTGTTGATTCATCCTTGATGGTAATATTAAAACAAGCAGCAACTCATAAATCACCCTCTATCTCAGCTATGGAATTGCTTATATTCACCAGATAAAGTTTTGGTAAATATTTTAATTTCGGCGACCAGCAGATATCGACCCGATTTTGGTGTCATTGTATTCATCTTTGAATAAAGAACCTTCTATGTTCCTAGGTATTCATTGAGACTTCCCGAACAACATTAGTGAAACCAATAGGTGGCGGTCTGTCTCAATTTAGAAAATATGGGCCCCCAAAGTTTCAAAAATGTTCCATCTTCACGTCACTTTTTTCACTATAAAAACACAAATTTGCTGCTCCAATTCAGTCTATAAATCAACTTGGAACATTAAAATAACTATTTTATTAGTTTCCTTTCAGGTGTATTCAATAATTAATGCAGAAACATCGAAATTCTAGAAGCACCACATATCCACAATTCTAAGGAAAGCCCGCCGTTTTTAATGGTAAATTTGGCACTGCCGCAGATGCTTTCGCGCGAATATGATACGATGCCTTCCCGAAATTCCTGCCATCATTTAATATGTCACTCGCCGAAGGACCGAGCAGTGGTGCCAAACTAATCGAATAGTTATTTGAATGTTCGGAGGTGATCCATAGACTACATTGGAGCAGTGAATTTGTGTTTTCATAGTGAAAAAAGTGACGTGAAGATGCAACATTTGAGGAAATTTGGGGGCCCATATTTTTTAAAATAAGACAAACCGCCACCTGCTGGTTTCACTGATGTTGTTCAGGAAGACTCAATGAATACAATGGTTTCAAAACCTGGTCGATAACTTCTGGTCCCAAAATTCAAATAGGATTTACCAAAGTTTTTATCCAACTTGTATTTTCTTGGTTAATATTCGTTGAAACATAATTTCAGATGGAACAAGTTGAAGTGCCAAAAGGTGTTTACTTCATATGCCCAAGAAATTTTATTTTCAGAAAAAATAAAGAGGCGGGAGGTAAAACCTATTTATAGTGCCAGGACACCTTTTGCTCTGCACGAATAATAATGCAGGAGGGACACCAATTCATTTCGAGGTAAGTTTTCAGGGGTACAAGATGTGTATCTTTTTTAACTCATATTCTAATAAAATGAAACTTTTGTCATGACCAAAAAACTCTACGATTGTCAGACTGCCTAAAATAATGCCATTATCCTGAGGAGACATGAACACTATTGGTAATTAGGAATGACGAATCAATAAATTCAGTTTATTCCTTTTCGGTTTGTTTCAAAAGATAAGCAGCAATACATTATATGCGAGTACCTATACTTTCTATTTTGTTTTTTGGTTCTGTGATCTCATCTATCTTCTCACAATGAGATGTCACGATAATGATATTACAGAATATGACTTGCATATATACATACCACTTTCCCAACATCATGACGAATATCTTTGATATATCAAGTATTTTCAAAAAAGTTTGAGGATATTTTGAAAATTTTGCCACCAGTAGGATTTTAACCAAATTCCTTCGTTTGAACATTACTTCATTCAAACATTTTCAAGCTACAAACTGATCTGAGGGATATTTTTCCAGTTATTGAAACCAAATTTCAGTTCCTCAAATGCCGAACCATTGGATAGATTTCACCCTCTAACGAACTTGGACACTTGAATTGTTAACTTGTTAAGTAAATAATTGAACGAAATATATTTTGAAAATATGAAAACCTCCTTCAAAAGTTATTGCATATAAGGAGAGCACGCCCAAACAAACTCAATTTCGAACACGGATTCTTCACCAGGGAGTCAAACCAATTGTTTCAGACAATTTTTGGCTTGATATTTGAAAATTACAGACATTTGGGCAAAATAATAGCTGCTGTTCCAATACGAACAAGCGTACAAAAACAAAAAAATGCATCAATGAAATAGAATAGCAGATAATGAACATTTTTGAAGGCTTCAATTTATTGCAAATGAAGCACCCAATATTTTAACTGGATTTTGTGATTTTAGAGCGGAGCATAATCATATGCAAAATATGGTTCTGCTTCAAGAACTTCGTTTAAAAAGTGTTCTGGCTTTTCGAAGCAGAACCGAAGCAGGTACCCTCCTGCAAATATACATTGAGGAAGAAGTACGGCACAGTGAGGCTGCACTGAGACTACCTAATGGGTTTAATTCAGTAAAGCCCATGATGCAACGGGAAAGGAGGAAGGTGCAACCTCCTATCCCAACAACTTTGCTGGATGCAGCCCAATGTTTGGAAATCCAAGGTAAGACAATATTTTTCAAACATATTTTATTCACCTTGTTGAACAAAAAATTATTACTTTATTCATGTGATATTGTGTTTCAGTTATAGAATGTACTCCCTGGAGTTAGGACCTCAAAAAGGCAGTTCTTTGATGGCTACATAGATGGCTGCCTATTTTTTGTCTCTAGGGGAGTTCTTAATGAGGCCCTTATAATGAACAATCTCCACCTGCACATGGACGGAACGTTCAAAATCGTTCCCAGAGCAGGCGGAGCACACCAATTGTTCATTATTCATTGGATGAGGAACAACACAGTGAGTTTTTTTCTCTCTTGTTTGGCTTTTCTTGATATGTTTTTTTCTGCAAGGCATATCCAGTGGTATTTTGCCTTATGCCAAATAGAACACGGGACACCTACATAAGGGTATTACAATACACCTAACATTTATTTGGTGCCTCCATAATATCATCGGTGTTATGCGATTACGAACTGGCCCTGAGGCAAGCAGTTGTGGAGGTCTTCCACGGAGTTACTTTAAGAGGTTGCTGGTTCCAATATGCAAAAATGTGTATATGAAAGGTGGGTATAATATATATTCAAAATCAAATATTAATTACACCATATGACATTTCGTTCACACCTTTAATTTCCAGCTCGTCAAATTCATATAACTGATGCGGTTGCCGTCAGAATGGCTATGGCTCTTCCACTATTGCCTGCTGAGAAAATTTCTGAAGGAATTGACTTAGTTCGCCAACGAATTGGCAATACATTATTCTCGAGATACGTGCAGAGACAATGGGCACACACAAATATTACAGTGTCTGGTTTTGACATTAGAACCAACAATGCTGTTGAGTCTCTGCATGGACAATTATTTAAAATAATTGGCCGTGCACACCCGAATTTCTCGGTTTTTGTTCAATTCCTTCAGAAATTTGAACATTACAATTGCTCTGATCTAATCAGAGTACTAAGCGGGCTCCAGATGAGGAGAAGAGTGAGACGCCTTTATATGGAGCTTAACAGGAGGATAAGTAAGAAAAATAAATTGTGAAATCTATAGTCAGTGGAATAGGATATTTTACAGTATGAAAATGATCCTTTTTTTTTTGGCATCTGCACTATTCTTTGAAAAACAATATTCATCAAATACAATAAAAAAATCGTTGAGTTCAAAAAAAGTGTTCTAAAAATTTTGAATGTTTTGACCATATATTGTTATACTCGTATGGTATGAAGCATATTGGTAATGGTACAATTTGGTTGGTATTATTTTAATTCAAATCAATAGAATGCAAAATATTATTTCTAAGGGCTCGTTCTACATCGTTGTCTTCTGAATGCTTTTGAAAAAATTTTCAAAATTCTCATTGGCAAGGATATACTAGATAAAAAACATTCAGCCAATCTAATGAATAAATACTTAGCTAAGCTTTATAGGTGCATTCTTTCATTTAATTGTAACAAATCATTTTTTAGATGATGCTCAACATCGTTTTGAACAAGACGGCAACCTGCATTATTTCTTGAGTGCGACCAGCCACACCGTTATTGGGATCAGCAGGCTATTTGATCCAAATGTACCCGGTAAGCTAAGATCTTAGACACTGAAAAAAATTTTCATAGTAAGAAGTTCAGTGTACAAAAATTACTTTATTTCAGTGGAGGACATTCCTGATGCTGAGGGAATGATTCCTAATCATGTCCAGGGCTTGGTGGAGGTGCCAAATGTTGAAAATGGTGAGGAAGAGGTAGCTCTAGCCCCACTGGAAGAAATGTTGGGTAATTATATACTCATATTTTTTTTATGTTCAGGTACTCTATATATGGAAATTTGTAATGTGTTGGTAGCATGATGAGTAATATTTCCCTATTATACCTGTACCTTCGATTTTATTGTATTGATCTTATAGAAAGACTTCACTAAATGAGATGATCGAAACCGTCTGAAATGAGATCATAGTAACAAATATGCTCTTTACAGATCTATAACAAGTTTTGAATCCTATTCCACATTGAAAATTGATAGGTACTGTGTTTGATTTATGTAACATATACTCATTAAAACCATCATACATTACTTATTGGAATGCATTAATTGAAAATGAAGTATGTTGTAATATTTTGATTAAATTATATTTTATTGATAGAAATGTACTATCAATACTTCAGAACCCCACAGTGGCGTACCTTTTATATTGTGAAACATAATAACATATGATTATTACTAATCAGAAATTCTCACTGATGATGAGCTCCAAGATGAAGCTTCTGCAAACCAGCCTCTGGTACAACAGCCTGACCAAATTTTGCTCAAGAGCCACATGAATTGGAACCTCATTCAATTGCAGGTGACTTAGAAATATTTTTGAAAAAATGATTCAATTGCTTTTTCGATTCGCAAGAATTTTAGCAATCACCTACAACTTTCCAAATTATGTGGGTACCCAGTAAACATAAAGAGGTACATTCACATTCTGAGAATGTGCGATTGAGATCCAACAACGGATATACGAATAAAGAATGTTCATAGTACATGCTATTCACATATTTTTCAGAGAATGTTCGTTTAGCGACCGTCCTATGAATATATGTTTGCAGAACATTCCGAACGGGAATGTTCTTAGCACATCCATATAAAGGATATCCCTTAACGTATGTGCTAAGAATATTCGTTGTAAGGACATTCCGAAAGGAAACGTTCTTGTTACATGATAGTAACATTCCACCAGGTTAGTGAAAAGGACATCATTAGCATGTGCTTAACATATACCTATCACTGTGACTATTCGTGTTTGTTTTACTACTAAAACTGATGAATCTCAAATCAATTTTGTATATTAGGACAAGTATACCTATACGTATTATTATAGACATATAAATCCACTCAAGTTTTCAATTTATAAGTGTTCTCTCCTGCTTCATAATTTATTTTGGCGGATTTATCATAATTTTGTATCTGTCTCGCTTTCACGTCGTCTTTGCCGATTGATTATATGAGAGTGAGAGAAATAACTAAACTATTTCCAGTTGTTCGTTCAAGCGGTGTTGTTGGCTGCTGTTTTATAATATCTCGTAACCTATTTGTGAAAAAAGCATGAAATAATAAAAATAAATAATAATATATGTGATTATTTGAAAACGAAGAGTTGGGGCGTTCAGTGTAATATATGTATAAATAACATATTTATAATACTCAAAGATGCGTCGATAATGAAGTAACAGGGACTTCACGCCCCCAATCAAGCTGATGAGAAAACCATTATTAGTTTTTTCTAGGTGGTGCTTCAGGGAAAAGGCATGATTTAAACTTTAAAAAACTGCTTAATACACAAATCTGTATGAAATAGTATTCGAAATAATGTCAAATGTAACAATAATGTTGACATTTCGAATTCGATTTTCGCGGCAAAAGTTATCCACATGACGTGACCTGCGCGAAATGCACGAGTTTACGAATCTAAGCTGGCAGCTGGCGCTCTGATCAGAATAAAGCCACCCCACCCGCCACGCCACCGGTCACCGCGGAATCCCGAATCCCGCCATTTTCCGATTTTCGTTGTGACTTTGTGACTTGTGTGCCGCCAATAATTATTATTATTAGAGCTCTATAAGAATTGTTTCTAACACGTAATTACGTATTAGGGAATATTTTCCCAGCGCTTTCATTCTGAGTTGGAAAAAGCGGTAAAATTATTATAATTGCAGTATAATAATAAGGTAAGCAAATATTTAAATTACACGTGTAGTTTCGAGGTAACTTTTCTTGCAAATTTTCACTTAATAGGTAGATTGGTAAAAACTATTTTTCGTTATTTCTGTCTGGTATAACTTTATAATGGCTTCCAAACGAACGAAAGAAGGATTTGGAGTACAGTTTAAGAGAAAAAGGAAAAATGAAAGAATAACCTCACTTTTAGCAGCCCATCGTAGGGCACCTGATAGTAGAATATCGGATTCAGAATTGAGATCTAGGGGGGTAATAAATGTAATTGATACAAATTCGAATGCAAATATTGAAACAGTAAGTTCAGGTACAGATATTCCTCAAATGAACGAATGTGCTGATCACTATCCAAATCAAAATAACACTTCACTAGTATTGGAATCTTTAGATAATACCTCACCTCCTTCTTTTGCAAGAAAACTGGCTAGTTGGGCTGTTAATGAAAAAGTGACACATAATTCTTTACAAAGCTTATTGCGTCTATTAAAAAGTGATGTCACATCAATAGAGGATTTAAAAAACCTACCTTTAGATCCTCGAACACTATTAAATACACCTTCAAGAACAAACATAATAACTATGGGATCAGGTCTATATTATTATTTCGGAATAAAATATTGTATTGATAATTTGTGTAAAAATTTTGTGTTAAACTAAATGAACAGTCAGAGTTCAAAATTTCAGTAAATATTGATGGTGTTCCACTTTTTAAAAGTACAAATCAGTCATTTTGGCCTATTCTTTGTCTTGTAAAGAGTATTGATTGCCTAAAATCTGAAGTTTTTTGTGTGGCATTATATTTAGGCAATTCAAAACCTGACTCAAATGAATATCTGAAAGATTTCGTTGAAGAATCGATATACTTGAGTGAAAAAGGTATTTCTATGAATGCCCAAACACTTCCTTTCAAAATTGAAATGTTGATTTGTGATGCTCCGGCGAAGTCATTTATTTTAAATATCAAGGGGCATAATGGATATTACAGTTGCACAAAATGCACAGTAGAGGGCGATTTTGAAAATAATTTATATTTTTCAGAAACTAATTTTACTAAAAGGACAAATTATTCTTTTAGAGCGAAGCTTCAGCCAGAGCATCACATTAAGAGAACATTGATTGAAGACATACCAGATTTTAATATGATTGACGGTGTACCTATAGATTATATGCACTGCATTTTATTAGGTGTAATGAAAAGATTACTTTGTCACAAAATTTTTGGTTGGATTTTTGGAAAGCCTCCTTTTAAACTAAGAGCTCAAAAGGTTTTTCAGTTATCTCATGACATTTGTACAATCAAAAAATATATACCATGTGAATTTGCCCGGAAGCCTAGATCAATTCTTGAATGTAAGAGATACAAAGCAACGGAATTTAGATTATTTTTACTTTATACAGGAATGATAGTTTTAAAAATTATTTCACCTAAATATTATAACAATTTTTTGTGTCTCAGCTTAGCAACACGAATATTATGTCACAAAGAGTCTTGTGAAGACCCTTTGCTGCTCAATTATGCAGAAGATCTTTTAAAACACTTTGTAATAAACTCCAAAAAAAACTATCGATTAGACTTTGTTTCTCACAATGTCCATCACTTGCTGCATATTACTGATTGTGTCAGATTGTATGGTCCACTCGATAACTTTTCAGCTTTTCCATTTGAAAACTTTATGCCTCAGCTAACAAAAAATGTACGAAAATCAGCATTTCCAATGCAGCAAGTGATTCGAAGGTTGTCAGAAATTAAAGATAATGAAATTATCTCAAGCAGGAAAACAAAAGAGGAAAAGTTTTTATTTGAACATAATAATGGGCCACTTATGCCAAATTGTAAGTCACCCCAATATAAAGGGTGGCAAAATAAATCTTTTACCATTAATACCTGCAGAATTGGCGATTCATTCGTTGAGTTAAGAGATGGTACAATATTTCAAATTAAAAATTTTTCTGTATATCAGAATGAATTAGTTATTATTGGATTTAATTACCCAGTTGTTAAACCTTTTTTAAAAAACCTATTGAATCAAACTACTTTGGGATTAATGTTATACAGAAAGATAGTAACTTAAGAATGGACTTTTTAAATTCAATTAAAAGAAAAGTCATGATACTACCTTTTGAAGAACATTTTGTCTGCTTACCTCTTGTACATTTGAATGATTAAGGAATGGAAAATGTCTTATTAGATTATGTATTATGTATTCATAGTTCGCCCTTGAGGGTGAGTGAGAGTTTGTATCGCCCTTATGAATACTGGCCTTAAAGGTGACCTCAACTCTCACTCACCCTCAAGGGCGAACTATGAATACGGGCCTATGTTAGCACCTATATGTTATATATTTTTTCATTTCATCATTACCAAAGGTTTCATAGGTGAAAATTATCTTAAAATTATCAATTATGTTAAAATTTAAAAACTATATAAGAATTGATTAAAATAATGTTAAAATCTTATAATTATGTACCAATGGGCAACCCTGATTATAACGCATGGACAAGTTGTATATGATATAACGTTAACGTTTACATCCATGGCAGCACTTCAACTCTCTATTGTTATGGCACCACACCTCTTCAGTATTAAATATGAAATATAAGCGTTCTTAATTTAGTAAATGAAGATGATGAATACCTAATATTGTCGTATTGTTTTTTTTTGAGAAAATGACTTGGAATGTGGTAATCTTCACAAAGGAAGATAAAGTGGAAGCTGTTCCAAAAAATTGGTGCATCACAGCTTCTTTAGAATGTTTTTGGCCACCTCATTCTTTCAAAACAGCCAAGATTGCTAAGTTGATTGAAACTAAAGCTGAACCACAAACCAATTGGAAAGTTTATCCTGTGAAGCTTTTGGGTACCTATGGTAAGCAGATTTGGTCAATTGATTCTTCAAAATTTTGACTATTATTAAAAATTTTAGATGATTTTAATGTTGCTCAACAAAAAGCAAGGAAGGCAATGATTTCTTCTGATATTTCATCAATGAATGAAGAAGCTATTTTAAATAAAAAAAGGAGGAGAAAAGAAAATAGGAAATACTATAGTGAACCAGAATCCTCATCGGAAAACTCTGATGATAATACTTATCCTGCAAAGAGTGTTTTACTGTGTAAGTTCCTCAGGCCAAAACTTTTTCAGCTTATTAGGTGATATTATTTGGAGTGTTTTATAATACATAAAAACTCAATTTTAGCAATGTTTACACAAGGAAAAAACACAAAGACAAAAAAGCCTAAAAGGTCAAAGAGTTTGTCACCTCGAAGACCGACTTCAATGGAATTAGGTAAGCCAACCTTATTAATCAAACTAATAATATAATTAAAATTTCCTACCAGTTTACTCATATATTTACATATTTCAGGAGATACCGATTCAGCTGACAATCGACAACAATTCTCGCATCCTGATCAGGACTCTTCTAATCATTTAGGTAGTATTCATTTAAACATTCGTATACAGTTTTCTTAACTTATATTGTGTAAACTATATTTTTAGGTAGACAAACAGGAATAATTCAAGACAAAGAAGTCACCGCATGTCAATCTGGTATGTACTATGTGGTATGAAATTTTTTCATTTTGATTTTAATATATTTGAATCTAATCGAAGATTACTTCAATTTTAGAAGCAAATTTCTCACGCGTGGGTTCAAGCAGCGTATCTTCAGATAATGGTAACTATCAATAAGTGGTGATTTTATATATTTACAAGTCACTTTTCTAAACCATTTTATGTCTGTTGTTGAATTATGCACGTAACGATTTGTTCATTTATTTATTTGTCTACAAATTATATAGTTTTTCATTTTAATTACTGTTTTCAGAGTTTAAAAAAGTAGTTCTCGGGGAACTCTCGTTACTAAACCTGAAAATAAATGCTTTGGCTGAAAATGTGTCTACAATATTGAATATAATGAGAAGTAAAGAATATACAACTTTGGAAGAGCCAGATTTGTTAAAGAAAATAAAAATATTTAACAGTAAATTGCCATTGAAAACTAATGAAGAACTCAAAGAGTTGGAAGAATGGCTAAATGACGACACTAATTACAAATTCATGGTAATTTAACTAATTATTAGATATATGACTGTTTATTTCCAATATGAACCTTAATACATATCATTGATTAGCAAAATATGAGTTTCAAGGGTGGTAATGATTAGTTGGATTTAGGTCAAAATGAAACCAAAGAAACCAGAATGTAGTTGTCGGCATTTTAAGTTATATTTAAGTCATCATCAGGACAACAAACTGTTCTTTTATTTATTCAAAAAGCTTGTTGAGGAGCATTTTGATACTTATATTTCCCATTACAGTATTTAAAAAAAATGCACATTTGTTCTAAATACAATAATGATAAATATTTTTAAAATAACAATTGTGAATATTCAATTGGGTATCCTTAATAATGGAATGCTTTTAACAGCCTTTTTAGCAAACAAACGAACAGTTTGTTGTGCTGAGGGTGACTTAATATAAGCTGAAACGTCAAAAGCCTAACACAAATAATTTCTGTGGTGTCATTTTCTAAATTCAATAAATTCATATGCTTGAATCATCTTGAGGTCCCCAACCAAACACAGTGCTTATTTTTCTAACTTGTAGTTTTTTGCTTACGCGACAAGTAGAAAATGTTTTTGTTTTTGAATTTAAGGTCACAGAGTTTCGCAGAATGGGAGGACAATCATTACCTCAAGCAGTGAGAAAAATTTTGTATAAAGTACTGTCAAATGAAGTGGCTTTACTGTATTCATGGGACGGAGCCAAACAGAAAGCACCGTTAAAACATCTTTGTTGGCAAGATGCATATTGGGTGAGTGTGTTGTTTTTCATTTTCTTAGCTATTAGACATCTATAACATGCTTCAAGTCTTATCTGCTTCCAAAATAGGTCGCCAAAACAATAACAATAAAACATTGTTGATGCCTAGAAAGGTAACAGAGGGCCTCGTGAATTCTGAGTTCAAAGACATTCAATATTTGAAAGCTTGTTTCATTCTATTGATAAAAGATCTCTGATCATCAACTCACATTTTTTGTGAGCTTCTTTGTTTGAAGCTAGCAGAGCTATTTTTGTAGTTTTATTAAATGTAAAAAAAAAATTTTCAATTCTATATGCCTGTCTTTGAACGCATATAATGAGCACTTTTGCTTTGGCTATGTTTTAAGCGAAAATGTTTATACTTAATTTTTGGGTTACTTCAAAGCTCTTCAAATGATCTTAAGGGTTTCTAAAACTTTTATTTACCGGCAGTGCTCTGCATTCATTCTTGCTAAAAAATTGATCGATGTTTTATAACTACTCTGACAGATTCAAAAGTTTGGCCCCTCATTTCTCAAGAGTTAATCAGCAGACATTTTTTACATTATAAAAACAGCTGAAGAATCTGAAATTTCTTCAAACTGAGAATTCTCAAGATGCTCTGATACCTTTTTTGACAATTTATCTATGGCAAACTTGTGAACTAGTCGCTATGACAAAAACGTTGCGACAGTGATGTGTTGCATTCATTGTTATGTAGGTGACCAGGCTATGATAATTAATAATGACCTACTGCAATTAACAATACTTAAAAAGAAGAATAGTAATAATATGTTATGTTTTTAGATGCTGTTAAGCTTCAGTATGCCAGTGCAGTAGATACTGATATTACATCAGTGATAAAAATATGGCTGGTGAAAGCCAAAGAAAGGCTTAAAAAACCAAATGAACACGACGAGTTTTCTAATAAATAATATTTGTAATAAATAAATAAATTAGGTGTTTTTATACTTCTAATAATTTTATTCTCCCGATTCGCAAATACCAAATTATGAAAAAATATATTAAAGACATTGATAATTCAAATTCCCAACCATTTCTGTCTTGAAACTGATTTGTAATTTTGAAGGAAAATTAGATTGGATCACATGAAAAAGGTGTTAAGGATGTGCATAGACCGTACTTGGCAAATGCTGGAGAATATACTACGAATTTGCATGTTCTTATCACATAACTATCATTTTCTCATCACATTACTATCATGTTCTTATCACATAACTATTATACTCTGAACATTAATAGCACATTCTTAGAACGTTCTTTCTTAGGACATGCTATAGATATTTGCCTAGTCATGTGATACAGACATACTATGAATGTGCTGCAGCACATTCTTAGAATGTGTGATATCAGCTTCTAATAGGGTTTTGTAATATATCTTAGGACATCCTATTCACATGCTGTATGTTATTTACGCACGTTCTTAGAACATGATGTGTCTGTTGAAAGACATTCTGAGAATATGAATAGCATGTGATTTTGTTTACTGGGTGGGTACATAACTTCTCATTTTATCTTGAATCGGGCAAAACATTTAAGTGTGTAGAAGTGACAGTTTGCAACATTAAATTAATGCTGAAAATAAAATTCAGAAACATTACAAATGACTTTCTCGAATATTCAAATATCAATAGGGTATTTATTGATATTAATTTTATTTCTGCTTCAGATCTGACTTGGTATATTTGTGTTCATGAGGCGTGAATTGTATTAATTGGAAAATTTGTTTCTCAGGTAGGTGTGTTGCATGCTACGTAGATCATGCTACACACGCAGTGGTGCCATGTGGGCATGTAGTTTTTGTAATGGCTGCCTGACAAGAGCCAGACAAGTAGGGGGCACATCCCGATGTCCCCAATGTCGCAGCAATGTGCAGCAATTTCTACAACTTTTGTTCCTTGAATCCCCAGCCAGTCCATGACCTCAAAAAACAATTGGCTACATACTAAAATCATGTATCATCCTGATGACGAAGCTCGAAACATACAAAACCAGCTGCAACCTACTGTAATCCTATCCTTCTCAAGATCAGGCATTGTTCAGAAATAAATTGAAAACTCTTGGGTACTCTTATGAATGTACAAGAACAACAACCTTGAAATCTCCCTGGTATCCCCATCAACAGGATAAATCTACTTACCAGGGTTCCATTATCTCCAAGATTCAACACATACTTAAATAATTTGGAACATATAAAAAACCAGCTGCTACCTACGGTAATCCTATCCTTCTCAAGATCGGACTCCCTTCAGAAATTAACTGAAAACTCTCGAATACTCCCTTGTGCAAGAGAACAACAAAGCTTGAAATTTTCCTAGTATCCCATCAATGGAAAAAAAATCAGAACAACCTGCTTACCAGTTTCACTTTCCAAGATTTAACACATCCTTAAACATTTATAGTCCATCCTGATAACGAAGCTCAAAAACATACACAAAACCAGCAGGCTGCTACCTACCGTAATCCTATCCTTTCAAGAGGAGGCATTCTTCAGAAATGAATATATATAGAATTGATGCTTTAAGGGCGTAGAGACTCTATGTATTTTGGAGGGTAAAAGTGTACTCTTTTCTCTTTACCAAGCTTTCGTAATATTTTGTTGCTTCATCAGGGTTTCTGAAAATACAGGAATTGTTTACAAGGAAATATACAACTATCACATTAAGTTCTTACTGAAAGTGAGGTTATATAATAAAATCAACAACGGCGACATCATTCGCATGAATTAAAACTAAAACTTTCACACATCAATATCAACACACACATGCAAATATCATTTCAAAAATCTTTGGTAGTGTTTGACTAGATACATTGATATATATTTTTCTTTTTCCTAAAGAGAACTAAAAACAACAAAACTTTCAACCTTCTTTCTGTCTTAATTGAATTCGAGTTTGACTTACGTCACAAATGTTATTTTCTTTTTCTTATTTTATTTTCATTCATCTAATGGGCCTTCATAATATGTGTCTTCATGAGATTTTTCAAGTAAATAGCTGTAGATGTTACTTAGTTTTTGAGTATCTGATTTTCATGTTTATTGTATCCTTGTGTTTTTTTATCTGTATCATTTCATGTATAAGTCTTTTATGGTAATTCCTTTCTGTTTTTAATTTCTTACAATTTTCCCAGTCAACTTGATGTTTTTATTATGAGAATGTGTAGCTAGGGCACATCTATCTTTGTGGGTTCTGATATCAGATTTATGTAATGTTATTCTATTTTAGCCACTGTGAGGTTTGTCCAATATATGTTCGTTCGCAATCACGGCAATCTATCTGGTATATTACATTACTTTTCATCAGTGTTGGGATTGGATCTTTCAGAGCACTATATAATGTTTTGACTGTTTTCTGATTATATGTCGCTATCTGTACCTTCTCTCACATAAAAAAAATTAAAAAAAGACCTTTTGAAGAAAAAGCAAAAGCAAAAGCATGTAGAAATTCAAGAAAAATGGCTGAAAAACCTATCAACAAAATATACCAGAAGAAGTAAAAAATCTCCTTTCACTAGGTTCTAAATTTAGTTTACAACCAACCAAGAAGGACATCACAAATAGATACGATAATAGCCATCTAGAATATATTCTGTTAGCAGTACCAGAGGAGATAAGATTTACAGAGAGCCAAAGCCACAAATATAATTAGTAATTTGTTCATGATGAGTACAAAGTCTACTCCCCTGTAAATAAGTGGTATAACGAAACTAAAAAATTTCTGAAACAGAATGGAGATCTTTTAGTACTAAATAGTGACAAGGGGGCAGTAGCTGTAATAATGGAAAAACAGGAAACGATAATAAGATAGAGGAAATATTAGATTCAAAACATTTCAAGAAAATACCTAAAGATCCAACTTCAACCATCCAAAAAAACTTGTAATAACTTTGTATCCAACTGCGTGAAAAGAAGTATATAACAAAAAAAACAAGCAAAAGAAATGAAAACTTATAATGCGGTTTGTCCACGAATATATGGTACCCCAAAGGTCCACAAACAAGGAAACCCCATAAGACCCATTATATCAAGTACAGACAGCCCTATGACCAAATTGTTCGCAGTATAAAATAATTATCATGTTTAGTTTTCATAAACTATAAGAAAAGCTTGGTATATTCAGAAGTGAAGTTCTTCAGCTGTAGATTACTTTCAGGAACAAATACAGATTGATTAATGTTGCCTAGTAAGCACTTCAAACAATTTATTACCTGAAAAAAGTTGCTTTGATGTAACTGAATGAAATGATATTTATTTTCATTGGATACCTACCAATTTCTTGTTGTTGGTAATATATTTTTAATTATCCATAAAACCTTTCGGTGCATTTCCTTATTGCATTATTTCTATAGTATATTTTCTCAAATTTAATTCTTGATTCCTCAATACGAATATCAAACATAAAAATTTCAGTGGAAATTAGAGGTTTATTAAGAAACATACCGTAGACGCGTCTATGGTCTAATCTAACCTAAAATTCTCATGGATTAAATTGAAATCCCACATTTTTCTTGGCCTATGCAATTATTACCAACTCATTTATTGAAAGTTGCCCAACTTCATTCCAACTTCATAAATGATTAGACAAAGATGACAGACAACGGAGCTCTGGCTCGACGGCCTATAGGTGAAAGTGGGGCGAATTTTTCGACGCAATGACGATTCGACGGAGTGACCTTTCGACGGACTGACTTTTCGACGGAGTGAGTCGTACGGTTTTTTTTCCACAATAGGAAATCTCTTAAGATTCTTCGATGTGATTAATTTTCATATTCAAAAGTTGATATCTACATTCCCCGAAATAACCCATAATCAAAACTACCTGTGAAACAGAACAATAAATGTGCAATCGTTACAGTTTGCATTACATGCCTTATGAAGTAGTATTCTTGATCAGACGCATTCTTCAAAATTTGACAATATCTTCCCGACTAAACACTTCAGACTTTTTTGGCTCATAGCCTTTACTTTTGCGTTTGAGAAACGCTTCCAATTCGTGAAATTTACTTCCATCTATGTCATCATGTATTGTCATCATCAATTTAGCATTGACCACTTGTCCACAGCGAATTAGGACTATACCTACAATCAAGACTGTAAGAAAATAAAATAATTCACATATTAGACTAAAAGAATAAATAGATTCCATATCTTGAAATACGCCAACATTACAGTTTCACTCGTGTTTTTACTATCCATACGGTTAACTTCCATCCATTGCAGAAATTTGTCATATTCCTTTTTGTACTTAAGTTCCGACCATAGAAATTATAACTCCAATGGAAGCGGCGAAAGAGAGAGACTGTGATGCCAAAAGAAAGATAGAGCTAGTGGTGGCAAGATTAATTGAATTAATTTCATTTTTTGAGAATAATTTGTTTTTCTTGCTATTTTCAGACCTGTTCAAATTAGTATATATTATATAATAGTAGGTATAGAAAAAAAACAAATTATTCTCAAAAACTTAAATTATCCAATAATCTTGCCCACCTAGCTGTATCTTTCTTGCGGCATCACGAGTCTCTCTCTTTCGCAGCTTCCGTTGGAGTTATAATTCTATGATTGGCTCTCACATGGGATTTGGGGGCTTTTTGCCACCTCTAGCTCTATCTCTCTCTTGGCATCACATTCTCCGAAAGTGTTGAATGAAAGGCCTCATCCATGTAAGGTTAGTATATCTATGGAGTAGTAGTACGGAACGAGCTTTTCAGCTTTTTCAACAAATTTCTTGAAATCTCAATTCTCTCTGAGTTTGCATTCATTTTCAAAAATTTGAATATGATGAGAAACACAATATGACAAATATCTACAATGTTGTAGGCATAGAAATTATAACTCCAATGGAAGCGGCGAAAGAGAGAGACTCGTGATGCCAAAAGAAAGATAGAGCTAGTGGTGGCAACATTAATGGATTAATTTAATTTTTTTGAGAGAATTTGTTTTTTGCTATTTTAAGACTTGTTTCGAATAAGTATATATTATATGTATAAGTATATATAGCAAAAAACAGATGATTCCCAAAAAATGAAATTAATCAATTAATCTTGCCACCACTAGCTCTATCTTTCTTTTGGCATCACGAGTCTCTCTCTTTCGCCGCTTCCATTGGAGTTATAATTTCTATGATTGGCTCTCAAATGGGATGTGCGAGCTTTTTGCCTCCTCTAGCTCTATCTCTCTCTTGGCATCACATTCTCCGAAGTGTTGAATGGCAGGCCTCACCCATGTAAGTTAGTATATTTATGGTTGTAAGTGACATTTACATGGCAACTATGCCTATTAATTCTTAATAAAGATAATTCGTTTTGTTCGGAAAACAAAACAATTTGTTTTTGTATTTCATGCAGTATGAAATGAAATTAATTATCTACATATTATTATCTCTCTTATTATTATTTTAGTTATTGGATTTTAACCACCTCGGGCAACGCACAATCCTTCGGGACTTACGTCCCTCGCTCGGGATTGAAATCTGTTGCCCTCTGTGGTTAAAACCCTCATAACTCACTTGATACAAATAACTATTTACAATCTTCCCTGTATTTCAAACAGTTACAATTCTAACAGCCCTCCATTGAAGAGCGAAAATACGATTTCTTGACCAGCAATTACCCCATGCTAAAATTCCATACCGTAGCATCGATTCCACCAAGAAAAGTAGGCCATCCTCAATACTCCACCTGAAAACTATTCGACATTGACTTGGGCAAAAATATTTCTTTGACCACTTTTCAGCCAGGTGACCATGGCCGAGGACGAGGGGCCTCATTGCGGGGAGCATGTTTACAACCTTAGATTATAACGATTTGGAAATTCACATCGAGAACATACGATATACAATGCATCAGACAGAGAATTCTTCCCTACAGTTGCACAGATGAATAGGCGAGATAATGAAGTGCGATAACTGAATGAATTCAACTGTCTTACTGCGATAATCTAGTCTTCGTATCTCTCTTATCGCAGTATGGAAGGGAACCCGAACTACACGTATAGAATTTTAATTGTCAGTGCCCGTAATGCTCGATTCAAGTATTCACTGTTGCCTACCATACTAAAGAATTACGCTCCTCTAACGATAAGAGAGAGACAAGACTAGAATAAAGAAGTAAGACAACTGAACTCAGAGTGTTACAGCAAGGTGATTGACTCGACTATTCATCTGGGCAACTGGACGGAAAAATTCTCTGTCTGATGCATTGTATATCGTATGTTTCAGATGTGAATTTCCAAACCTGTATATCCCTGAAAGATGAGTAACCAGCGCGTATTTGTTGTAATCATCATCTTCTCCCTTCCATAACGAAGTAGGGGAAGTAAATATTTTCGCTAGTTTGCATCTTATTGGTTAGATCAAATACGCGGCGCGTCAGATTTAACGACCATATTCGATAGCAACACGAGGAATGTCATTTCGTACGACACGCATCATTTACTGATTCATCTGATCGTGGTTTTCGCTGTTTTTTTTTTTAAATTTTTTAGACAATTTCAAGTGTTGAAGTAATACTAAGTGCTATAATGACCAATAAGTGCTTAGTTTGTGGATAAAGGAGCAGAGCTGGAGATGGTTTATCCTTTCATAGGTATGTGAACAAAATAACCACCACTTACGGCCGAATTCATAGTTCACCCTTGAGGGCAAGTGTGAGTGTGAGATCGAGTGGAGTAGCTGTTTCTGTTTCATACATCATACTCAGTGAGTGGAGTGTGAGTTTTTCCAGCCTAGGGACGGCGATAGAACCCTTGAGATGAGTTTTCGGTCATTCTGACAGGCTCTTTTTGCAATTTATAATATTTTGTGTACATCGACGTAGCGTGAACAGACGGAAAAATAGTTTATTAGAAAAATGGAAGGGTTTGATCACATTTTTGATTCCGAAATTGAAAATGAGGAAGTCAACAACACTAGAAAAAAAAGATACATACGGGATGTTGCAAACCCGCCTAGAAATAGATGATAAAGAATTCAAGAGGAGATACAGATTCAGCAAAAACTGCGTATCAAATGTGTTATTACCAATAATTTTTGAAAAATTGCTCAAATGTTCTGATCGGGGTTACCAATAGCTCCGATTATGCAGCTTTTGGTAGCACTTCGTTTTTATGCTACCAACAGTTTTCAGGTAAAGACTTGAGCAAACCTAAATTTAAATTTATACATATATTAAATAGTTCGTGACCAATTTAGATATCTGCAATCTGAAGTCCATTCTTGAATAATGTCGAAAGCGCGCGCGAATCGGCAAATGTGGTCGACATTCGCGCCTTCGACATTATTCAAATTTCAAGAATCGCCCCCTGGTTCCGAAAACCCGAAACGATTGACAATATTCGTGAGATGAAATGGACATGAGATGGATTCATTGGACGATAAATATGAGTTTGGGCATTCACCCTTATCAACTGCAGAAGATTCATCTATCTAATATGGCTTATTCCGAAGATAAATGTATCCTGATATATTATCCATCATTTAGTAGAAAACATGATTGCTGGTACAATGAATGGAATATATTTATAATATTCATTCTTGAATATATAGAAAGGAAAAAATTATCATAGAAGAGAAGGATTAACAAGGTATGGTGAAGTATGTTCTAGACATTTTTATTCAGGTGAATAAAACATTGAAAATCTTTTACAGGTCACCATTTCATAGCAAGCATATGACAAAGCCACGCTGACGCTGGTCAGGGTTCGCCTAGAAGGCGATATTTTGACACATCTAAAGGGATTTGTTGAAATTCGCCAGTGTATATGATTTTTGAAACATAGATAAATTGAAAATAGTATAATCCGAATTGAATTTGATCACAGTACACACGACACGCTGAGCTCAATGAAGCTAGTAAGGCAAAGATGTCGAAAATTAATAGGGAAAAATTCTGAGGATTGGCCATTTTTGACCATGTTTCACCATCTTCTACTTTTGTTTGAAAACCCTCCATATAAAAAAAAATATTGCGGTGTTTCTATCGGATTCTCGAAATTTTAGAATTTCGGAAAAACAAATATCGGGTGTCCCAAGGTGAGTGGCCTATTAGACGTTTCTGGAGAACTTGACATATTTGAAATTTGAAAATTGGAATTATAATATTGTACGGAATTCTCTACTGAGCTAAAATATTTTCAAAGCTGAGCGCTTCCGGTTATACAGGGAGCGAAAATGAATTGTTAAAAAATTTTTTTTCAATTTTTTCCTCTCTGATATAATTGAGTATTCAATTTTGAAATATTCACATTAAAATTATTATATTTTTTCAATACGTGTAACTTTTCAAAATATCGATGGAAAACTGGAAAAAGTCAATATTCTTAGTCAGTATTAGATTCATTTTTCTTATTCTCAACATCCTGAGCGTGAACCGTTCTCATAACATCAAAGTAGAAGAATGTGGAAAGGTCATGCATCTTTTAAATTTCATAAACTGTGATCGATAATTGGCCATAACTTCTGTTTTTCAAATTAGAACCCCTTAGTACAAAAGATTTCAAAATGAATATAGTGACGTCTTCCCAGAGAAAAAGTACCTGTAGAAAGTTCCAATTTTTAGATACCTATTTTAGAAAAAAAAGAACTATGGAACATTTTCGAAATCGATGAGATATCGAAATTGGTTTTAACTTAAAAACAATATCTTGAAATGGCTTCACTAGGTAATGGTGTTTCATGGAAATCGAGCCAGGGACCCCTTTCAACATTTCACCTATCTAGTCTATAAGTACCAGAAACAGCCAAAATCAAGCATTTTGGTATACCTTGTGTTATCCTGGGACAACCTTTTCCCAGGTACTTATAGATCTTCGTTTGACAGTGCTTGAGCGCCTTTACTTTTTTCGAAAGCCCTTCTTTCGATAAATTCAAAAAAATATAGGGATATATTGAAAATTGTGTGTATGTTTTTCCGAAATCCATTCTTTATGTAAATATATTAAAATACTCGCCCTTCCTACAAACTCATTTCATTTCACGGTCGCAGAGCTACCACCAGATGAAAAAGTTATAGAAAAATTAATTGCACAGAGCTATTTTTTGACAATTCACGGGACATGAAGTATTGAAAAGTACTGTGGTGCGTTTTTATCGAATCACAAATATGGAATATTGATACACAGCTACGGGAAACATTTGGCGGAACTGTCACATTCCATCCCGCTCTTAATAGTTCGTGAATTTTGCTGTTTTGTGCAGTACGTCTCATCGTAGTGCATGGTAAGTAATGCAGTGCATCTAATAATATTTCTTATGGTTAATTATTTTGTGTTCTTTTTAAGCGAAAATGACTGAAAAACTGCAGCAATGAAACGGTTTTACGGCCGAATTCATAGTTCACCCTTGAGGGCAAGTGTGAGTGTGAGATCGAGTGTGAGTAGCTGTTTCTGTCATAAATCATACTCAGTGAGTGGAGTGTGAGTTTTTCAGCCTCAACTCGAGGGACGGCGATAGAACCCTTGAGATGAGTTTTCGGTCATTCTGACAGGTTCTCTTTGCCGTTCCGCATATTTTTGGTTAAATTTGTTCACATTGTAGCGAAAAGTGTAATGAATATTGAAGTTTCGTTATAAAATGTAGGATTTTGATCATATTTTCGAATCTGACAGTGAAAATGAGAGTCGTGAACAACCGTATACGAAAAAGCTGCATTCAAGATATGGAGAATCCTCTAGCAATTCACTACTTTTTCTCAACTGAACACACATATAATTATATCTACTGAAAAATGCCCAAATAAGTAAATGCAAAGTATAAATTCATATACCTATTACCCTTCAATATGAGGTTTCATCTTCTGAGGAATACATCCTTTAGGAAATAACAGGAAGATAATCCATTATAAGTGTTTGGAACAATGATGTTTTGTGAATACCCTCCTTAACTTTGAATATTTAAAATTCCCGGGCACCTGTGGGCATGTTTCGTTTTACTTCGTACACGTTTGACATTGGGGGTACAACAACCTCACTTTTCCTATGTAAATATAACAAACTCACGAGAGATTTTGGTGTTTCTCAAGTGTTTGAGTTGATTTATTTGTTCTTTAAACGGAAGAATCGTGAAAATGGGCCCATCAAATTATTTATTATGTTCAGATCATATTCATCGAGGACGATAAATATGGGTTTTTGGCATTCACCCTTATCAACCGCAGAAGATTTATCTATCTAATATAGCTTATTCCGAAGATAAAATGTATCCTGATATTATTATCCATCATTTAGTAGAAAATATGAGTGCTGGTACAATGAATGGAATGATATTTATTCTTGAATATAGGAAGGAAAAAAAATTATCATTGGACGAGAAGTACTTATTAACAAGGTATGGTGAAGTATGCTCCAGACATTTTTATTCAGGTGAATAAAACATTGAAAATCTTTTACAGGTCACCATTTGATAGGATGGTGGTTATGATACAATAATATTTCATTACTTGACCACCAGTTTATTGCCACCAGAGGAAGCAGTTGAGATGTTGAGTACGCTCAAAACAAAACTGTGAAGACAAAGAGATTAACCAGTGTCAAACCTAATATTTGGACTTATGAGAAGGAAATATATAATTTTATTGGATGTACCTTCTAATTCATCTGTTGGAGAAAAAAGACGAGTAATCTTCATTTACTCGTCAACTGACAAAATTGTTGTGATACCACAAGTTTTAATTAATATATCCCTGAAATGATATCCCTCAACTAAAACTTATCTGGACTTCTTTCAATTTGCAGTAATCTTTTGATTTTATATGAAACGAGTGAAAGCTGACGTATAATGGATATCTTCAATATTTTGGAGAAATAGCATAAACATACTCATTCTCACTTTTATTATTGAATTAATTATCATTTACAATAGATAATGAAAGTTTTTTTTACGTTGTGAATAAGTGGAATTCAATTTTCATTTTCGTAGTCATATTTTTGAGAAATTCATTATGGATTTCAAGAGCTTTCCTTTCCATTAACACATCATATTTTTCCTTTCGATATATTGAAGAATAAAATATTATAAATATCATTTGACTTGATGCAGCAGAATTCATTGTTCCCACATAATACCTAATTGGTAATATCAGGATACATTTTTATCTTTGAAATGAGCCAGGTAAGATGGATAAATATCTTCCTTTTACAGTTGACAAGGGTAAAATCCCAAAACTGATATTTTTCTACATATCGTCCTCGATGAATATGATCAGAAATTAATAAATAATTTGAAAGGTCCATTTTCACGATTCTTCAGTCAAAGAACAAATAAATCAATTCAAACAATTGGGAAATAACAAATCTCTCGTGGTTTTGTTATATTTACATAGGAAAAGTGAGGTTGTTGTACCCCCACCTGTCAAACTTTCACGAGGACAAACAAATATTCGTCATTTATTGGCGTTGCCAAGTCTATTTTCAACAAGACCTTCACTCACGTAAGTATACTCGGAGTACGATTTATGAATAGGCGCTAAGGGTGAGTGCGGAGTAGCCCTATCGGAGTAGCACTCGGACCCTCAGCTTGAGGGACGACTATGAATTCGGCCCCTAGAGTTCCTCAATATATATGAAAGGTACCCGATCATTTGGGATCCACAGAATGTTAACCATAAAAACAGAAATTTGGTTTCCGATGCATGTTCTGCTATTTCAAATGAATGTCTGTACCATGTAATATTTCGGCTTTAAAGAAGAAAAGGGTCTTCTTATGGCAACATATAGAGGCTTGAAAAAAAAGGTTGTCGATTCAGAGAAATCTGGCGCAGGGTTGACGATATATATAGCCGTCATGGTTTGCCTTTACAATCATGGACTCATTCCTGAATAAAATAGGAAAGTGTAGATCAACAATTAATACTGATGTGAGTATAACATAATCATTTTATTAAACATTACTGGATGAGAACTGTACGGGGTGTCACTAGTTAAAAAATTATTACAACAAAAAAAAGGAAAGTCCTCGTTAGAACACTCTACAATTATTGATAGCTTGGTTATGCATTAAATGCTGCCAAGATAATCTCCATGTGTTGAAAAGTACTCGGCAAATTTCTGTCGAATTTGTTGCGCTTCAGTTGTAGCTTTTCGTCCTACTCTTAAAAAAGGTCTGAGACAGTTTTGTCTTATATCCTCATTCTCCACGTGCCATGCCCAAATGCCCTTCTTGTTCATTATCGAAAGTTCTGGGGGAGCATAGAAGTTTGATGAAGTTTGTAATTTATATATTCGGAGCCACTGTTAAACGGCGACTGAAGTAAGATGTGTTTCCCATCTAGTGCTCCCAAACAATGGGAAAATTCCATAGTGAATGAAAGTCCCTCGCTATGTCCAGCCATTCTTCAGGCCTTTCTCTCAATTAGAAATCATAATATCAACAGATTTATTAGTAGGTAATAATAATAATATAAAATAAATATAAATCATATAGGTTCTCTTCCGCTTTATTCAAGTAAATTTTTCATTAAGTCGACACTTTTTATTTTCTTATAGAATATGCAAACACCGAATGTAGTACTGATCAAAGTGGAGTATCAGCAACTGAAGAGGCTCCAGAACATGGTAACTTTGTGACGTTTGTTGTGTACAGAAAAGTAATAATATTATCTTCAAATCACGGATGATGCAGCCAGTGCGACCACAGCTAGGACTAGTCGAAAAAGAAGAGTGGATAGTAGTCTTAACGCCATTCAGAGTAACATGTAGAAAGCAAGTGAAGCATTAAATGCAATAGCAACGAAGAAATTAGCTCAAAACTGACGACCAGCGTGAATGCACGCTGTACGGCCAATTGCTAGCGACAAAACTGCTGCAGTTACCCAAACGGCCAAGACTGACGCTGATGAACCAAATTGATAACATGGTATTTAACGCTGGACTCATCACAATGGATACTGATCAACCTCCACTTACCCCCAATAACTGTAGTGATGACTTTTCTCCAAGTTATGACTACAGTTTATCGCAGTCAACAGATTACCTCAACTCAGGTCGAGGAACAATTATAACAATTAACTAAAATTTCTCTTAACGTTGTATCAATAAAAGGCCACTTTTCTGTTTATGTACTTTTGATTTGAAGAGTTCTTTCAGACTATTGAATAGTCAAAGGCATGTACTGACGCAATGTTTAGTCGTTATAACATAAACATTCATTGAGATCCACTATTTAGTGATAAAATGCATTTTTTCTTTAGTTTCACTGATATTTTTCGAGTTTTTGTGTTCAATATTGGCATAATGATACTAATAGTACTCAGATAGTAACATATTCTGGTCAGTGAACCCATGTGCTTCATAAAAGTTTAGTGGAAATAGATATTATTATCTTTCCCCACAGCATGAAACATCTTGATTAACACCTAGGTAATTTTCAGTGGGTTTTTTCTAGGGATACCTTGTCCATTTTTCAACTTGCGAGCAACAGATGGCCATACTTATTGTTTGAGATCTAGTTTTGATACTGATCAGAATGTGAGGAAGAATTTAATTTTATGGATAGCGGTATCTACCATAACAAAAAAAAATAGTCAGCTTTGCTGAATGCTGCAGCACTTCGATTATAGCTGTGCAAACCTCTGGTACGATAGATGAAATCAACTGGGGGGAAAATTTAAACAAATATGACAGACTTTGATAACTGTCTCCTGTGGCAAGAAATCTCAAGGTAATTGCTAAACGCTCCTGGATAGGTATACACTTCCTCATATTTGTATCTTGTTAGCTTATCTTGATCCTATTTCATACTCAAAAATCACCCGCAGACATTCTGCAGAAATTAGTGAATTTTAAAGCTGCCTCCTTTCTCAAATCACCAAGCAAATCACTGCCATTGTACCTTAAAAATTATTTTCAGTGTAAATACTTACCTACTTATTGAAATATGATTATAACACCTCACCTTCTCCTACTCAGATTGAAAGAATTAGTCCACCACCTACGGCCTTTCCTTTTTTACTATAGTTCGACAGAAATGATGCCGTTGAACTCAAAAGCAGAGCAGACGCTGCTATTAATTCATCATCAGAGTCAGACTCCATTTTTTCGCACGCTCAACGTTAGTCTTCACTGGTCGAAAAAGAATGGCAAGATAAAAAACATGTCATGTGTATCGTAGTCTATGATGTACCGTCATCGATTCGCCTTGCCAAAAGTTTGCGTACACACGATGCGTCAACGATTCGCGTTGCAACGAACAAACGTTGGCCGAGGCTTGCCATGTCGTCTGTAGGCGCCTTTAGAATATTTCAATCTTCCTCAATAAAAAGGTGAGATAATGTTTTTGTAGAATTTATTAGTTTTATATAGTTATGCTCTCCATTACATTTTCAGTGAGATGGAAGATATTCTCAAATTATGGGGTTTCGATTGAACCACCATCAAAAATTCAAAGGTAAAATTTTCTTTACCTATTTTGATAAATGGATGTGAGAAAGTTGTATATAAGTATAAAATTTGTTTTGTGATTTTCAAGATGACTCAGTTTCATTTTATTTACTAGAAATATCCTCTTTTCATGTCTTTCCGACTATAGGCAGGTTACACTAAATAGGTAAACAATTTTCCTGAGCAATTCTCAAAATACCTGTCATTCGTTTCAAAGGTTCGATATCAAAATTGTCATATCAATCATTAGTAGACAAGGTTTGCAGATCATACATATTAAATTAATTAATGATATTCATTTGGAGACAGTTAATTTAGGAAATGATTTACGGCTAATTTCGTGAAGGTGTTTCTGCTATTTAGCTTGTTATGGCAAGTTAACCTATTGGAGTCTTAAAACCCTATCCGGGTGATTCCTTAGCCAAAAAAATGCAAGTTTGTCATTTGAAGTTTTTCCGAATTCTCAAGCCCTGTTAAGTTATAACCCTTCCAAGATTAAAGGCCGTATGACATTATGTACTTTATGATATTTTCTGTACAGTCGTCAATGTCAACAAAAACTGTACAGTTTATTATACAGGAAACTTTATGTCATTTAATTGTGTATGACACTATGTAGGTTTTCGATATTGAAATAAACAAAAATAAACACTTCTGATTGGTGGTAGAGCTGTCAAGTCAATATCAAATGATATCACAGTTCTGTGTTAATATGGATATTAGTATTTACGACTTGACTCATATACTCATTTAATTGATTTCGTTTCCATTTTAAAACCTAATCCATTTTCGTTTTGGCTTTTTCCGATAATTACGTTGCATATAGTTTGGAATATCATTGTATATCCAACTATAGCCGCAGCACCTGCAGCCATTTCGTTTAACTCCATTATAAAGGAAACCGAATAAAATAATTTCAACTAACCAAGGAATGAGTTAAGGTTAGGCTTAACATAAACACGACACGATATTCGATCTATTGCGCAGGAACTGTACAGGAATATGATACGGAATGGTATTTCTGTACAGTCGATATCGAAAACTACATGCTCGTATGACATATACAGTTTTTTTTCAACATTGAAAACTATACAGAAAACGATATGATAAACTACATAATGTCATACGGCCTTAAGACAATTGAGAGTTTTCACTTTTTTCCAATAAACCAATAATCGAACTGAATTGAAATTTGGCAGAAGCAATAAGCTTATGAAAAACACATGTTGACAAATTTTCTCTAACCCACACCCCACTACAAGCTGTAGTTTTCAACATCACATTTCTATAGTATTAACATACGTATCATTCAATATTTCAATTTTCAATCTTCACAAATTTGAATTAGCTGTTATTTAAAATTCGACTTTTTCGAAAACTATTCACTCTTCAATTGTTCATGAATTCTGTATATTCTTCGAAGTTTCTCCTAAACAGATGGACATTCAAGATTGAAAATTATATGTTTCTTTAAATTTTTGGCCACACAACTGTGAACGAAATCAATTTTTTTTTTTCAACGTATTTGTAACATGAGTCATCTCAACTGTTACCATGTTAACAAGAAGTCATTTCTGACCCTCTTCTCGTTCACCTAATCAAAAAAATTATGTAGCAAGGATTGAGTATTTGCACCTCTTTTGATAAAATTCCACAAATTTGAATTTCATATTTCAGATGTTCCTCATATGCAATTTGATACCCACTTTGGGTAAGCGACTGAGCTTCATCAAGTACTTTGAAGCTCTAGATAATTCTTAAGCGTCTGCCATAGCAGAAGCTGCCTTAGAAACACGACAGTCAGTAGACCTTGAATCAGTAAGGTATGATTTTTTTCGACCAAGTTTTCAGTTTGTTTCTATTAGCATTCCTTCATATATAAATTGTTCGGGTGCATTGGAGTAAAATCACTGAATTGCTCTAAGTTGAAACTTTTCAGTTTTTTTACTCATAATGGTTGTTTGTTGTATCATCTTGGTATTAGCGAGTTTCTATTCAAGTTAATTTTTTTCAGTGCCTTCCATCAACTGATAGTTTGCTATTTTTTTCATCGGACAGAGTGCAAGAACTTCAAGTTCTGCTTCTCAACCTTCCACCCAACAAAATCCTGAGTCATCTACACAACAGAAGTTCTTAACAAATGAAGAGGAAGAAAATTATCAACCATCACAAAAGAAACCAGAGTTAACTGTCAACATTATTTATTAGTATCTCTGAACCCTTTAGCGTCCCCATTATATAGAAATAATGAAATAATTTAATTAAAAATGCCTTTTTGTGTGGTGAGACCTGGTGAATAGATTGTTCAGCGTTCCTCTTTCCGATAACGACTTTCAATATGAGCTCAATGTGATAAAACATATGGCAGTAAGAAACGGATACAAACCTGGATGGGTGGAAGATATGATAAGAAAGAAGCAAATGAAGCGTCTAAACAACGATGCATCTGTTCTTCGGCGGACGGATCCTGTTTGCAAGTATATGAGACTTCCGTATATAGGACCCATTTCGACCAGGGTGGGTAGCCTATTTCGCGAACACAACATCCGGATAGCCTACAAGTCTCCCAATACATTGCAGAACATTTTGGTCCACAACAAAGGCAAGATACCCAAGTTACAGCAAAGTGGTGTCTACAAATTGAGCTGTGGTGATCCGGAGTGATATAGTGTACATTGGTAGGACGGGGCGCACTTTACAACAGCGTACCTCTGAACATCTTCGCAGTCAGAAAAATGAGAGGTGCAACAAATCAGTGTTTGGCAGACGCTTAAGGTTTTCCAAACACAGTTTTGACGTGAATTCAGATGTTAAAATCTTACATCCCTCTAATTTAGTTTAAAACAGTCTGTGCTGGAAGATATAGAAATTTTCTGTCATATCAATGATAAGTCACTTAACACCCTCAATGCGCTTATTTGATATCTTACTGGACACACCAGCTACAGCAGACACTTCGTTCGCCGATTTAGTCGCGTTAAACTCGGGATCTTCTGTTGTAACACTTGATATTTATTATTTTAACCCTAGTGTTCACTGTCTTGTTTTATCTGCCGCGCCGCCACTGAGTAGGTTGATGCGTTCGACCTTGATCCGTCGATTTATGACTTCTGCAGCAGAATTGTGTACGCGTGCGTATTGATGTTGTTTTGTTATTGTTTGTAATGTAACCATTTCTATTTGTATTTAAAATTGGATTCATCCTATTTTGGATTTTTCAAAGACCATAAATGTGTCAAGGTCGATTCTTTGTCCTGGCTGGAGAACTGTGCTAGACTGCTGCATCGTGAGTTGTTTATTGTTACTATTGACAATTATTTTTCAATTAGAGTAAAGTGCCTATTATCGGATACTTGCCTTATATCGGATACCAATGTTTTATAGAAACCTGTAATCTACAGCTGAAAATTTTCCACATAGGCGATTCAAGTTGATCTCCAAGCCACCTTGCGGCAAAAATTGGAAACCGTGACATTAGGTCTCGAAGTTTGGCATCGTAGTGCATGTACTAGATATTAGTTGGTGTTACCAGTTTTTTCGTGAGTTTTGAGCGACTGAAAGTTATTTTTCTCGTCTTCATTGTATTTGTGTTCGGAAATGTCTAATTCAAAAGTATATTGTTGTGTTTATGGATGCAAAAGTCGTGCCAACAAGGACCTCGTGTCCTTTCATTCTTTCCCCAAACATGGTACTTGTTCAGTTGAAATAAACAATAAAAATGGTGTTATTGAAAAAGTCGATGTCAGAAAAGTTTGGGAAAAAAATTTGAAGTGTGGAAAGACAATTTCAAGTTCTATGAAAGTCTGTTCAAAACATTTGAAGATTCGGATTTCTGTCTACATGGTGAGTTGTTAGAATGTTGTTAGAACTTTGAATAATACAGTGATTTTCTATTCAGTGGAGGACAACAGACCAAAAAGTCGAATTTGAGACGTAATAGACTGAAGAGGAATGCTATTCCAACAAAAAACCTTCCTAAGGGCTCTCATGAAACCGGAGTGAATAAGGAAAGACGGAGGATAAAAAAATATGATGCTGTACAGCCAATTGTAATTAAATTTATATATATATTAAAAGCTTATATTGTATTATGTAATGTTCAATTCAAAATTATTCATTTTTGCAAATTTTCAGTGAATACCACTTGTGAATCAATGAAAGATGAACAAGAAGCTGCAAATGAAGTCCATGCACAGGTAAAGAAATGGAATATTCTGATGGTCATATACTAAAGTTTAAAGTTCAGGAAATTACTAGAACATCTGATGAATGGATGGCCGCTGAAGCTCTATGTGCTTTGGCGGAAATTAAATATGAAGATGTTGCCGTTCAAGTGAATACTTGGAAAATTCGCACAATTTGTGAAAATATAATTAGTGAAAAAACTGAATAGTATGACTGGCCTGAACTCTTTTAAAATGCTGGATACCATCGAGAGTTTAGTATTGCGAGTGAAAAAAGAAAACTTTGTGTCATCCCTGAATATTAGGGAGAAAATTATTCTCACATTCACCAAACTCAAGAATGATACATCTTATGTTGTTTTATCTTTACTCTAAGGAAACATAAGTTCCCAAAGTGTTAAAGAAATTTTTTATGATATGCTCTCTGTGTTAGCCTCAGTGTTGAAACCTTTGATATATTTACCACCAATTGAGGAAATACAGAGAAATTTACCAAAGAACTTCGAAGAGTTTCGTGATGTGAGGGTTATTTTGGATTGTACAGAGATTTTTGTACAAAGGACAAAATGCCTTTGTTGCAGGATCAAATGTTATTCTTATTACAAGGGAAATAACACTATTAAATTCATGACAGCTGTGACACCTGCTGGTTTAATAAGTTTCATTAGTGAAGCCTATGGAGGACGAGCTTCTGATAAGGCAATATTTGAGAACAGTAATCTGTTATCTTATCTCAACCCAGATGAAGATGCCATAATGGTGGACAGAGGTTTCTTGATAGACGATATTTGTTCAGAAAACAGAATAAAACTAATTCGTCCACCATTTATGAAGAATAGGAAACAGCTGTCTCTTCAAGAAGCTGAACAAAACTTATTTATTGCTAGGGCAAGAGTCCACATAGAAAGGGTTAACCAGAGGATAAAAATTTTCAAAATTTTAAGTAATGTTTTGCCATGGAACTTGGTTCCTAAGGTGGAGGAAATCATGACAATATGTTGTGCTGTAGTGAATATGTCAAGTCCAATTTTCTCTGATGATCGTTTCTGAAATTGGTTTTCATGGTACTGTAGATCTTATTTTTAAGTTTTGCATTAATATTTACCTAAGAAATATTACTGCTCAAATATCTCCTATGTTTTTTGTGTTTGAACTTTATATTATATCATTCTCCAATTCATATTGTAGTTTTAGAAATCACTGTTTACCTTTTGCCTTGTTATCTAGGTTTTATTATGGACATTCAGAATATTTGAAAGTAAATTTTCATAAAAAGTAAAAGATTTATTAACATATTCATTAAACAATGAATATACATAAATATCAATTGCTATGTTAATCCTACTGAAACTTCAAAACCACCTAATTGACATATTATGTTTTTGGAACATGAATGATTAACAATGAAAATTTAGAAAAAAAAATGAGATGATAATGAGTAAAAGATGAATTTTGTTACAGTTGATAAGAGCTCATTTTGTACATTATGAATTAGAGCGCTAAAATTAATAATACGATCATATTAAAACAAAGCATACCTAGCCGAGGTAAAAAAAAAAGGGGTACCATAACAATCTGCGTATGATACTTGAGCTGAAAAAACCTTGTCTCCGTGAAAAAAAAAATTCATAATCAAATTATTTATTGTTACAGATATAATGTAACATGTTCTCACAAAATTTCTTTTTCAAACAGGACAACATTTCATAGCAGTATTCTTCATCAAATGGTACTTTGATTTCAACATATGAATTGGTACTGGAAAAGTATATTATGAAATGACAAATCTTTAGATTCAGAATTGCCATTCCCAATTGCACCTGTCCGAAGTACCTATGCCTCCTTTTCAATTCATATCCGCCATCTGTTTTCGTTAAATATTTACACCAATTCTGTAAATCAGATGTTTGCCTTGCTGAAACATGAAGAAATTTGAAAATTATTGGTTTCCAAGATTTAATTCGATGAACAAACCAATTTTAATTACCTTTGTACGGACACTTAATCTCTAAAAGACCATAGGGTTGACCATTCTGGAATAATATGCCATCTGCAGAATAGGCAAGCCATGGCTGACTCCTGCATATTAATAGTCCAACTTTCAAAACAGAAAACCCTGAGTTTGTTGAAAAACTTCACGAGCTAATGGTTCATATTTGATGCCATGTTTTGTATAAACATTCGAAAAATGCTTGGGATAGAAATATGTTCTACATTTCTTCTCCCAATCATTTTTCGAATAGGTATAAATTTCATAGCATCGTGAACCAGTAACTCGGAATTGTCTCTCTTGATCCCAGAGATTCCTGTCAGACAATGTTGAGACACTAACATCCATAGTGTCGAACGAAGCCAGTTCGTTGTACTTCTCAATGCACCTTGGACACTGAAAATTTACTTCTGGACACTGTTCATAAAAATTTTTGAGAAATTTAGAGCTTTCAGCATTTCTTATGATGTTATCAAGATGTTGAACGCTGTAACTCAAGGTGGCAGTTTCTCTCTCTAAATCCCTATTTCTGAAAATTATTCATTACAGTTTTATGAAATTCAAATGATATCAATATTCTTTACTTATGAACAGCAATGCTGGATGAAGGTAACTGAGTCATCACAAATTTTCTGATATCCTCTTCATCCTGTGTTGAAGTATTACATTTCACAGGGGCCTTCTTTTTCAAACAAGATGTTTTCAGGAGAGGTTGAGCTTATACATTTTATTGGTGTCATTTTTTTATTTTCCACCAGCATTTCAAATCTGTGCAGGAAATGTCTTCTAGATTGTGAAGATCATTCCTGGAACAAGAAAAAACACAACACAAAGCAAAAAAACTAACAATTATATTGTGTATATATTATGTTCAATTGCAAGTCCTGATTCAGACATCAAATACATTGAATTTATACAACCTGGTGCAATTATAAGAGCAGGGCTGAGATGTGTTTGCATCTCCCTCCTAATCCAGCCTTGCATGAACAGCTAAATGCTGATACAACAGGAGATCCTTCATCAAATAAAATTTTCCCCTTATTTCATGGGGATCAGCTGTGAGGGCTGATGTTTGAAGAAGACACGCAAAAATATCGAAAGGTTTGCTTTTATTCCTTTCCAAATTACCACACATAATCAAATGCCCAGCATTCAGAATTGCTTCTCCTATAACGGAAAAAGATTTACGGAAATATTCATAACGTTTTATGTGCTTACCTTCATAAACATTCCTACTACTCGGCATGGATTCTAAATATCTGAAATATTCCCCCAAGCTAAGGAAAACTTTACTACTCGTCATTGTTCTTCTTGAATGTCCAAACTACACAAATACAAAATCCCAACAAAACTACTAAAATAATCCAACTACATAAATAAAATATCCAAACCGAACTAATAAAATATCCCAACTACACAAATAACTAATACAAACCACTAAAATACTAATATTTCTGCCACAACATCCATACGCCAAATACTTCGAGACCTAATGTCACGGTTTCCAATTTTTGCCGCAAGGTGGCTTGGAGATCAACTTGAATCGCCTATAGTTGTTACATCCTCAATTCAAGCACGGAATAACATTTTGTGCCTCATCAACTCGTAGATGGCAGCAGATAAAAAAACGTTGAAGTGGATGTTTCGAGTTTTCTAAGTAGTTGACTTGAGGTAGTGTAACTAGCTTAAGGTAAGCGGTTAAAATTTGATTTGATAGTTCAACAGATTCCTAAAATGATGTAGTAGTTTCTTGAGGTGCAATTCAATATCGATAGTAGTTGACTTAATTTTTTGATATTTAACCTGAAAAAGTTGAATAATTCTAATATCGGATAGCTAAATAACCCCAAAATCGGATATACGATATTAGGCACATTCTTTTGAGATCTGTTCTTGATTTCAGGACGGAGATACGATGTCCGAATCAAAACAAAAAAGTAAGAAGTGGGACCAGGACGCAATGGTTCGGGCTGTAAATGCAGTTAGGAATAAGGAAATGGGTATCTATTGGCTTCTAAGACGTTTAATGTTCCAAAAAAGTACGTTGGAAGATTATGTCAAAAATAAACCAAATCTCCTGAGGAACTCATAAACAGTGAGGTTAGGTCGACGACCAACGTTGCCTGAAGATGTCGAAGAGGATTTAGTTCAGCACTGTCTAGAAATGGACCGGAGATTTTATGGTTTGCGAGCTTCTGATATCCGAAGACTCGCATTTCAGTTAACAATACAAAAAACCTGAAACACTCGTTTTCAAACACCAGTCATGAAGCAGGTTACAAATGGATGCGTTCATTTTTGAGGAGACATCCTCAATTATCCTTCAGAAAAACCACAAGGCCTATCCACTGCTCGAATCAAAGGGTTCACAGAAGAAAACGTGAACATCTTTTTCGATATCTTAGAACCATTGATGGAGGAAATTGCATTCAATCCCTTCAGGATCTATAATGTAGATGAAACAGGAATAACTTCTGTACAATCTAGGCATAACAGAATAATAACTTTGAAAGGAAAAAAACAAGTTGGAGCTGTATCATCTGCAGAAAGAGGAGCTCTAGTAACAGTAGTTACGTGTATGAGCGCTGCAGGTAGTTTTTGTACCTCCAATGGTAATATTTCCAAGAAAGAACATGAAGGCTGAACTTCTGAACGGTACTCCCCCAGGTACAATTGCTGCATGTCATATTTCTGGGTGGATTCAGGGGTATATATTCACCAAGTGGTTGCAACATTTCATCGACCACGTGAACCAACCAAAAGATGACCCAGTTATATTGGTTCTGGACGGACATTATTCCCATACGCGCAACGCTGATGTCATAAATTGGCCAGACAAAATCATGTTCGAATAATTAGTCTTCCGCCCCATTCCACTCATAAAATGCAGCCGCTTGACCTTGCGTTTTGGGTCCGCTCAAGACCTACTATTCGCGTGAGATAGAAAATTGGGTTGAAACATCCAAATAACCGTGGAAGGACTGTATCTTGCTATCAGATTGTGAGTTGCTGGGGAGATCATACTTAAAATGTGACCGCTGAAATAGCAACGAATGGTTTTTCGAAAAAGTGGAATTTTTCCCTTCAATAGGCACATTTTTCAAGAACATGACTTGCCATTCATCACCAGATAGAAAGATGCAAGACACTCAACCACAACAAATGCACATAGAACATGTGACACCTCCAGAGAGCATTACCAATGAGAAGCTTGCTTATGACAACGTATCAGAAAAAACATCTTGCAGTGGAATGTCGATGCAAACCACCCCTAGAGTAAGCCGCACGAAATTGACCCTCTGCCGTCTACTTCATTTCATCGTAGCGATAATGAGAAACATAAATCGAGACGCGGATCAGCAGCTTTGATCACGAGTACCCCATATAAAGATGCCTTAGAAGCAAGCTTAGCTGAGCAAAAAAAAAAAAAAAGTGCCCAGAAAAAATGCCCAAGCTGAATGCAGTCGAGAAACATCCAAACAGAGCTGAAAAGAATAAAGGTAAGAAGGCACTCCCCAACAATAAACAGATGGTCAAGTCCAGCAGAAAATATAAAAACCAAGAATCCAGCGACTCATCGGATGATAATGAAGAAATTGTTCTGGACGACGATTCTGATATGGACTGTGACACTGGAGACGAGGATGCCGAGTGTTTATTTTGCTGTGGATTGTTTTCTGAAGACCAAGCCGGAGAACAGTGGATCAAGTGCGCAAAATGTTTCAAGTGGGCTCACTCCGCCTGTGCAAATATAGACAAGAAAAAAATTATATTTGTGACTTCTGCATTCACGGATGAACAAAATATGAGTCAAAAAAAGTATTCCTAATATCAGATAGGGTATCCGGTATTAGGAACACTTTTTTCACTCTGCAAAAAATGACTCATTTTGTAAAACTTTAATTTTTTCCCTAAACATGTTAGAATTTCTCTTGTTTTTTTCGAATATATCATTCTGTAAACTCCATTCTTCACTTTCTTTCCACAATATAAAGTTTTAAGATAAAAACGGAAGATATCAATTTTTAAAAAAGGTATCCGATATTAGGAAACTTTACTCTATCGTTTTGTTCTTTCTCTCTTTGCAGTTGTCTAGTTACTTGGCTCTTGAGAATGATGAGAGATAATCATCGAAAATAGTCGAGCAGGCAAGAATTTGCAGTCATTAATAAACAGTCTCACCAATAAAAATGCATTTTTAAATTAAATTATTTCATTATTTCTAATTATTTATTAGATTTCAATTTGAGATCATTATTAAATCAGTCAGCAATGGTCGAGGTGTACAGGCATGGTATAATTTGAAAGGAGGGTTGGACACGACTCGACAGAGTTATCTGGTCGACATTATTTACTCATATTGCATAAAACAAGGGCTATACGTAAGTGACCTCTGTTCGACTAAAATATAATTTTATCCATATAATGCCAATTTTTAATTACAGACATCTGTCCAACCATGAATTTCAACTTTTGAGTGAAAAGATAACTGAATTGTTTCCCCTAGAAATAACAGAAGCATATTATTTGCCCCCAGTCAAGAAGAGAGACCCATTCGATAAAAAACCAGGAGTCGCAAAAGGAAGCTAGTGATAAAATTTAGGAATAAATTAACCTTTCTGAGGGAAGCAGGGATTCTGCCAACAAAAAGTGATAGCAGGACTCAAAAGTTGGAGGTAAGAACACAGTTTTAAAATAAGTTCGGACCACGTGAGAATATGCAACTCAAAACTATTTTTCAGATGAAAATTTTAAAAATTAACAATGGAAACATCCATGAAAAAGAATGGTTGAAAGCAAATAGAGAACCCCTGCAGGAACTGTACAGACACTGGGATGACTGCTTTGCTTCACGAAGACAGGAAATTTTGCGTGAATCCAATCTGCAAACAATTTATGAAGAATATCCAATTCTGAAAGAACAAATCTGTTTATCTTTGGTGAGTTGTTCCATTCCTCTGTATGTCATTGGTACTAATCTACTCCAGCTTTAAACACCATCCTAAGATAGCGTTTTTAAAATTAAATCTGATTATAGTAACCTCAGAGCATTACGTTCAATAAATTAGTCACTTGTTTTCAGATTGAAAGAAATTTCGAAAACATATATCCAAAAGAATCGATCATCAATTTTGAACATTTTTTTCGAAAACTGGCAAGTTTGAGATCGAATGCTTTGTCTATTGCTAACGATAAAATTATTGGATCTCATAAGTACTCCGTCCATTCAGGAAGGTAATAGCAACAGTTTCTTCGGAATTTAATTTAAGTTAAATTCATGAAATGTCTGAATTTCAGATTACAAGCATTATTTGATGATATTGTTGCTGACTTCTTCTCTACTGCCTAAAAAGTCTCAACATCTTACGGAAAAAGAGAAAGCATTGGAAACCTTCTGTAGCTGATTCCCGAGAAGGAATTGTGATTAAAGCAGTTGTAAGTTCTTAGCAAAATTATCTTATGGCACTTTAGATATGTGATATTTGCACTTCTTAATTAAATATCATATTTTCAATGTTTACTTAATTATCAATTTCAACTTACATCATATATTTTCAATTTTACTTAATTATCAATTTCAATCATATTCAATATTTTCATTGTTAACTTGCATCATGTTTCAACTTTTGAATTTTTAGATTTTGTAATATTTATGCAAATGTTCCAATTCTATATTTTTAAAAACTTCATATATTTTTGTAAAGCGATATGTTGCTTCTAGATTTTAACTCTTTCTTAAAAATAATATTTAAAATCTTCTTAGGGCAACCCCTCAACACTGAGCCTATTGTTCACATATTCTTGCTGACTTCAGCTATTTCCAAAATACTATATAAAGAAGCAACGCAACGCCCATAATCAGTTCATTTCTATTCTTATTTTCAAAGTCCGTTATCATAATAAATTTAACGTGTGTTATTCCTATAATAAACAAGGATTTCTCATATTGTGTTCACATTTTAACCAGTGATTCCCAACCTAAGTGAAATAATATAATTCTAGTGAACACCTAATAATAAACAAGTGAAATTGTTTCCCTATTGGATTTTTTGGATCAACCCTTGGATTTATCTCCTGAATCCACCTAACTTCATTCTACTATCACCCTCATACTACAAGTTCCGGAGCTACTTTAAAAGGCTGCCCTGGTGACAGCATACTGCTTTCTTTTTCAATTGTGTTTGGAATACAACACAAAAATTGGTGACAGAGCGGTAGGATAGCCACTTTCAATTTGCGCTTCCTAGGTGAGAAAAATCAACCCTCCAAAAATATGTGTAACTGGATTTCATCCACCGGACCATAGGCTGTCTACGCACAGTTTTGGCTGGACAACTCCCACTTGAGCAAAGCTCTTCATAGGAGATCCTGCTTCAACACACCTCCTACCACTTCTGTAACTGGGTCATAGGATCCACCGGACCATCGGGTGTCTACGCAGAAGCAACCCCACTTGTTAACGAGTCATAGGATTCACGGACCATCGGGCGCCTACGCACAGTTCATCTTTTCAACATTCTTCAAATTGGGATCACATCGAACAGACAATCAGACAAGTAAGTCAATTTCCATATTTTCGTATTTCCAATACTTGTTCTTATATATTCCTTATTTATTATCCTTAAATATGTCTGTTCATTTTAAATAAATATTCCTGATACTATTTCAGAAGACGGTCCTGATATTACTCAAACTCTTCCTATAGCACTTCTTTTTAATTCATAAAGCCTTTTAATGGAGATAGAAATGAACTCACAACCTTCATTCAAAACACCATTTCTGCTTTTTCTCTCGCTAGTCCTGACCAACAAAAATACTCTTTTTCTTTATGTCATTTCGCAGTTATCGAATAATGTTATCAATGAATTAGAACTTTCTGAAATTCTTCTTGGTATGATTTAAAAATTACTCTTCGTCAATTTATGGTCACAATAAATCTTGTTCAAGCTCACGAGGAACTTGAAATAATTAAACAACTTTCTAATGAAAGTATTACTGATTCTTTAAAAGATTAGAAAAAACTGAAAATGAATGCATACAAGCTGAATTCTAAATTCATGAAGACCTGACGAAATTTTGGGCTTGAAGGAGCCCATCCAACAGACTGCACTTCGCAGATTCATTATCCATTAAAAACCCGAAATTAGTCAAATGCTTAGAGCTCGAAACAGGTGATTTGATCGAAGCTTATTCAATCGCGATTCAGGAGGAAAAACTATTAAAACTATACTAAAAAATCGATACAATCTAATAATTTCAAAAGGTGTTAAGGCTGTTGTAGTACGCCACTGTTTCCCACCCTACTATTTTCTACGTCATCGCCAGATGTGCCATCTCGAGGGAGACCGACCACCGGTCCAGGGACCACCGGTCCAGGCTGGAATGGTGGTCGGTCTTCAACTATGTAGGTTGATCGTCTGTAGGCCCCTTTAACCCAGATACCCATACCGTATGTTAAAACAGACACCTCTCAAAAGTCGGAAAATATAAAACTTGCGCTTCTTATTCATTAATGGCGATAGTTTAATTGCTTTCGTAAATTAACTGCCATATCTATTCGTTTCGTCAGTTTTCGTTTGTGTCCGTCAATCCAGCGATATCCAGAATTGGAGTTAGTGATAAAATTATTGTGGAAACATGGATAACAAAAAGTAAGTATTCTATAGGATATAAATTTTCTCTTCTTTAAAGTATTACTAAAATTTGTTGAAAATATAGTGTTTTTTTCATATGTCATCTCCATTTAGTCAAACATTTCTCGTTTTTTGTCAAAAATCCCCCTAAGTTGATGTTGGTTATAACAGACAGTAGTATAATAGGCTACTATTGTTTTCATTTTATTTTTTGCAGCTATTGGAAGAAACCCTTAACTCTACATGAGCGTATGGAAGAAATTGAAAATTTGGATGAGCCTTATCGGCGTTCCAGATACAATTTCCATATTTCCTCCTTGCGATGGCTACGAGACTGATGAAGACTCGGGAGATGAAGCTGTGGTAGATATCAGTAATCTCACTGGAAATCAACTTAGGGTGGAGGCTGAGGTTAGTTTTGAAAACAATGAATTATTAAGTGCAAATAACTATGACAGTGAGGATGAGATACCGTTGTCTTCGTTTATGAAACCAACCCACCATAAGAGGCTCATCGAGATACCACCCTACAAAAAACTAAACTACTTTTACATGGAAAAAAAAACAATATCACTACATACTAGTCTCTCAACATGGCAAGACATTCAAGGTCCGAAAAATAGTTTATCGCCACTAGATCTCTTTTTCCTGTTTGTAGACGATGAGATAATCGACTTGATAAGAGACTTTTCAAATTTATATGCCTCTCGGCATAAAAGAACAGGAGACATCTCCACTAAAGAAATCGAATGCTTCATTGGAATTTGCTACCCTCCGGTTATTATAAATTCCTCGGAGGGCTACCTATGTATGAGAATGCGATGCCGAGGTTGCTGGAAGAAAGTTGGTTTATGAAGCAATGTCGAGGGATCGTTTCGCTTCATCATGCAAAATCTTCACTGAATGACAATGTAAATGAAAACAAAAATGACACCAATTACCAAACTGCGGCCTCTATTTGACACTTTGAATAGAAAATTCAGCGTTTGCCCCTTTCAAGAATTCCACAGCGTGGATGAGTCCATGGTGCCATATTATGGTGGCCATGGCACAAAACAGTTCATTCGAAGAAAACCGATCCTGCCATGAACTTGCGGCCTTTAGATGCGCAAATGCAACGTTGCACTTCATCCGAAAGAATGTTTTATATAAATACCATTCAGAGAAAGAAATATTCCATAACCCACCTGTAGTATAGATAATACAAAGAATTTTCCAGATTTCGTATAGTAGTTCTAATTCCTACTGTCTGTTATAACAAACACCTTATTTTTGTAATATAAAGCGAAAAAAAATAAAAAATTTCATTCGAAATGTGTTGATTATTAACCAAAACTATCAAAACAGAAATGATTCAAAAATCAAGAAAAAAAAAGTTTCAGTCATATCTGGGTTAAGCATACAAAGAACAGCTGCTTCACTATCGTTGTTCATTAGCGACATTGCGCAATTATGGCTATCAATCATCTATCAGAATTATGTAAAAGCCGATTTGGTGAGAGCACAAATGGGTGCTCTAAAATTACATCGGACTAAATGTACGAATATCATTAAAAATGTGCTCGCAACACATTTTATGAAAGAAATTCTATCTGATTTAGGAGATCAGAAATATAGCCTTTTATTAGATGAATCTACAGATATTTCAGTTTCCAAAAGGCTGAGAATTTAAATCAGATATTTTAGTCCGTCATCAAAAAAGATAAGTCCACATTCCTAGGATTAGTCGAGATAGAAAATGGCACTGCAACTGCCATAGTGAATGGAATTAAAGAAGTACTGACAGCTTGGGCATTGGCTTAAAAAATTTGATTGGAATCGGTACGGACAATGCTTCTGTTATGACAGGAATTAACAACGGAGTGCATGCATTGCTAAAGAAGCAACTGGAAATGAAAAGTTGGTGTTGGTTCGCTGCGTTTGCCATTCCTACAGCTGTCTCATGCTCAGAAGAAACTCTGCCACGTAATATAGAATTTCTCATAAGAGAAACTTACAACTGGTTCAGCCATTCTTCCAACAGAAGACTTTACTATAAAAATTTATATCAAACAATCAACGGTGGCTGTGACCCACTGATAATTTCACAAATGTGCAACACGAGATGGATATCCATTGAACCAGCCGTCAGTCGTATTTGGATCAATGGATGGAATTAAAACTGCTGTTTGAAGTTGCCAGACGTGATGAACATTGCTACACAGCGGAAATGTTAGACAACATGTATAATGATCCGCAGAATCACTTATACAAACAATGGCAGTGTACCTGGAAAACTTGACGCTCAAGCCATCCCTAAGATTGTAGAATACATCGATGCTTCAGCTGTTGGTCACATAACGGAGGTGACTCGCCTCGGTTCGGCTGATTCGCACTTGTGGAAGGTTACTTTTTCTAATCCTCAAACTGCGCTCAAGATTCTCCGTAATAAAAAACTTTTACTTGGTCATGCTGAGTTCAAGCATGTGAAAAATTGGATGACTTAACCCCCAAACAATCGGAACATCTCAGATCTCTGCGTGTGAAAACTTCGTAGGAGAAAAGAAAATGGTGAATCGCAGTTAACTATTAAGTATATTAAAGGCACCCCTACCATTGTTACTCAACAGCAGGCATCGCCTGCAAAAAAACTCCAACACGAGCAGATAAGTGAATGGAACTTCGTCTATACGAATATACAGTCATTGCCTTCAAAGTATCTTGAACTTACCGCTTTTGTAAATGTACACCAACCTTTGTTTATTTTCATTACCGAATCTTGGCTAAGCCCATCCCAGCAGAGATAATATGTTTTCATTGCCAGAATATACTCTTTACCGCCAAGATAGTTCAACAACAGTGGACATGGCGGAGGTCTGTATCTATGTACACAGCTCGATATCTGATTCTTTTTCAATCGATGTTTTTCCCTTGACCCCCAGGAGTGGATAACTTGTTTTGGACGTGAAGAGTCAACAGTTCAATATATATGTCGGTTGTATTTACCGTCCTAGACCATCCATTTTTGACAATGTTGTTTTCGACACCTTCAGAATATGGCATCTACGAATCACACACAACTATATACTTGTTCCTTGGAGATTTTAATTGCCCCGACATAAAATGGCCTCTTTTGCCGTCAAATCTTCCATCATTGGGATCTGGTTCATACAGGTTCGCAGAATTCCTCCTGAATTCACCCTTGCACCAGGTAGTCGACGACACCTACCCGATATCGAAGTGGTAAAATTCCATCACTGCTGGATCTGATCTGGTGAATGACAGCCAATATTTTAACACCTGTCCAGTATTTACCACCATTTGGTCGCTCAGATCATGTAGTTATGTCATCCATAAGTTCCAGTCATCCCTTCGACAGCCTAAGAAAAATGATTGTAGGAGATCACCAAGATAGACTACGATAAGCTTCAAGATTCACTGAGTAATGTTGATTGGGACGACCAGTTAACAGGGTTGAATGTTGAGGATATGTGGTGTAAATTTTTGGGGACGCTTGACACAATGGTACTACAGTGTTCTTATAAGAAAAAGATTTACCATAACCCTACAAAACCGTGGATAAACTTGAGATCTTGAGGATGATTCGTAATAAAAGGGCACTATGGCAGAGGTTTCTGAGGACCAGACAAGACAGGGGATTATAGAATTCATCGGAAGTTATTCTAATTACACCTCCAATGTGATGGCTAAGGCGGAAAAGACTACGTGGACAACCTGCTTAGAAAAAAAAGGATAGAAAGAAATTTTTTAAATTTGTACGTTCAACTATGAATTCCAAAGTTGTGGTACCTCGGGTGAGAGACACTGGTGGGCACTTGTGCTCAACAAATACAGAATCTGCTGAAGTTTGGCTGATACCTTCCATTCCTCATTTTCTACGGAACCAGATGGGCCTATCCCGAGGGTCATCACTCCGAGATGTGCTGAAATATTTCTGAGAGGTTGTTCACGAGAGGAAACCGTTGAGAAGCATCATCTGGCTTGAACCTGCTGCCTCATCACCTGGTCCCGATGGAATTTCTGCGAATATCTGAAGATATGTGCGGAACATTTGTCTTACCCCTTGTCCCTTATCTACAACAAGTCTATGAATTCACATAGTCTCCCAGGAGATTGGCTCGATTCCTCTATAACACTATTTTCAAGAAAGGGGATATAAACTAGTGCCCCGAAAAATTACAGACCAATCAGTCTCACTTCAGTCGCGTCAAAAATTTGTTGAAAAGATAATTGCCGAACACATACTCAACTTGCCAGAGACAACAAACTTCTTCCCTCAAATCAACACGGATTTATCCCTGGGCGTTCTGTGATAACAAATCTTTTGCAGTGTATCAACGACTGGTCATTGGCATATGATGCGGGAAAACCTGTAGACGTAATTTACTTAGATTTCTCGAAAGCTTTTGATAAGGTACCACACAGGCGACTACTTTACAAATTGGAACAACTTGGTAATCAGAGGTGATTTACTTATGTGGATCTCTTCATTCCTGAATAACCGAAGTTATAGGGTGAGAGTTGGTGATTCGTTTCCAGTCCAGATCAGTTGTGAGTGGGGTCCCCCAGGGCTCCGTTCTTGGCCCAATATCTTCTTTTGTACACCTCTGACTGAGCCATCATCTTTGGCCTCATCTTCTTTTTTTGCTGACGATGCGAAGATCTACAACTACCCACTGTCAAATACCCAACACACTGCAACGTGACCTGGATAATGTGTCCCAGTGGTGTACTGATGTGGCTTCTTCCCCTGAACGTTCAGAAGTGTTCAGTTTACACATCGGTAAGAATAATCCTGAGAGGGAGTATTTTTGGGCGGAGTTCGACTTGTGAGTGGGAGATGTCAAGAAGATCTGGGAGTAACCATCACACATGACTTAACATGGTCGGATCAATCCACAAGATTATTCAAAGGCTTCCCGTCTAATATATCTCTTCCAGCGTTCATTCAGGGGATGTGAGGCAAGGACGTGTTCAGTTTTGTACAAAACCTACATCCGACCCATTATGGAATATGCAGGCCTGTTTGGAGTCCCACACTTATAGGCGATTCTGTGTTACTTGAGTCGGTCCAGCGCCGTTGCTACAAGAATCCCATATGGTCGAGTACGTCCCTCTTATGAAGCTCGAATGGAAATGCTCCAAACTGACCCCCTTCGCAGACCGTAGACTGCGTGGTGATTTGATAATGACTACAGAGCACTGAAGAATTTCCTTGGATGTGACATATCCCACCTTTTCCAACTGAGCCACAATTTGAACCTCGGGGGCACTCCTTGAAGTTATAATAGGAAGAAATTCAGAACAATCAAAGGCAACTTCTTTCAGCAAAACAGAGTGTTTGACATGTGGAATAGGTTACCGCAAACTGGATAAATTCGAGTAGTGTTAACTGTTTCAAGAATTCTTTAGATTCCTGGTTGGCTTCTATTCGTTAGTGCGTGATAAAATGCAGGCTTACAATCTTTTTTGTTCGTGTTTTCCTGTGGTTTATTCGTCTAATAGGACAGGTGCAGTGAGAGACATATTTTATTTTCGTTTCGGTTTGCGAATTTAATTGTATTTTTGTTTTATTTTTTTTACCTATTATTCAATATGTGCACCCATGTAGATATAATGTTATGTATGGAGTCATAATAGGCCTTTGTGCCTTGACTCTTATCATTTTCTAATAATAATAAT
>CM024241.1:105448996-105489214 GCA_013421045.1 Propylea japonica | reverse complement strand
CGTATCTTGGAAAACGGAGGATTTTGCATAATATCATTGATTTTTCATGCTGCATCACCTCTTTCAGTTCCTCGCATTTATTAACGTCTTGTACAATCTGATGAGAAATGTCAAAAACTGACATATTAATAACCGCCCACAGAACAATTCCTAAACTCAAACACTGACGTCCCCCTTAAACACAACAAGTTATTCAATCCAATCAATCAATTCCACAGAACAACCTTTACCAAAAACAGGCTACGCCAAAGTTTATCATTCCGACCGAAATTGTTTTATACCCAGGAAGTTTGCCATCGATCATTCCCTTCTAATTGAATGTGTCGTTGTATGCCAGGCCCTGTACCAGTACCCAAATTAGTGGCTCAGATTCTGCAGGCCATAATGGAAGTCGTACATGCAAAAAACGGGTCATAGAAGACCAATTTCGACGCACGCTTTTCTTGTTCTTGCAGCCGCTTGGCCCGAGCTCGGTTTTCTGTGATAGATGGCGAAAATTATGGAAGAATGATGAAGAGCTGGGCTTGGAGTGCCCGGATGGCTTGTTAATTGAAGGTCCGTTCTGGTAAATGCATTAACTCTCAACCTGGGCGCTTTAAATTGAGCTTGATTTCATTTTCCCCGCCGTTTTGTTAGGGGATGAAAAGGAAGTTAATTTTTCCATTACGCTCTTACTTTGCGTGCGGCCCGAGTTTGAATCAATTTTTTTATGGTAGGTATGCCAGAGCGATCTATTCACTGAATACTATATTGACATTGATTCATACCATTGATTGAAACTTATAAATTATTTTTTCTTTTTCGTTGAATTTTTATCTAGTAGGAAACATTTATACGAAAAAAACCAGTGGACATCCTCATAACAAAATCGCTAAATCCGCCCCAAAAAATTTCTTTTCAAAGAAATGTCCTTTTATGACATTTTGTTATAATTTCAAGTATCGAAACAAGCTATTACATTTTTGTCGTGAATTTATATACATACTCAAAAAGGTGCGTAAGTGCATTTCTAAAAGCTTCGTATTTTTTTCTGAGTGGTACTATTAAAAAACATTTCATTCTCATCAAAAACTTCGCATTTTCTCAAAGATTCAAATATATTTTCCGGAAATACTTCAATGGACCGGAACGCGAAGGGGTACGTTTTAAAGGCTTGAAGTACTACTTCACGGTTTGGTTTTTCGACGGGATTCCCCTTCAAAACAACGCTGTCGGTATCATCTCCCCTATCGTAGTGATTCGAACACTGCATTTGACACTGTTTCATGTCTTTTTCAATTGGAAGTTAATTTGTTACAATATTTACATTAACATTGATGAAATCATTCAAAGTAAAACCGGTATTATCAACATTTCCAGCTGAATCCAACGTTTCGGTATAGTTTATGGCCGGGATTTATTACCTACGTACTGCATAATTATGGAAAAAACTCACCCTTATACTTTTTTACCGATACCCATTCAAAGAGTGATGTTTTGTTCTTGGAATATTTCGTTATAGAGAGAATTCACTTTGTTTTAGAGGATATTTTCAACATGGAATTTGGATTCCAAAGCGCAATGTCTTCAACGAAATTCGTTATGCATGAGAAATTCGCTATACAGATGCTCGTTATATGGAAGTTCCACTGTATTTAATGAAAATTCGTGCGATTTATTCATGCAGAATTACCTCCTGAAGTTTATCTTATAACACCTTGCAGGAGTGGAAACAATTCTTTTGGTATAGAAAGTTTGGGTTACAAAAAAAAATGTGAATTGGTTCGATTTTCATTGTCACATGGCAGCTTTTTTCGAATATCTATTGATGAATTCAAAGGAAAAGTTCTGCCTACACATGCTATATTACTTGATTGACCAAAAATGTTGTAAAATCTCATTTTGAAAGGAAATATAAATATAAAGCTCTTTCTATGAAAGCGCAAGATTTGAATTGCGCGCCATGTTTAACAGTCATAAGTACATAATTTGAGATGACAGATCGAAATTTGACAGCAGAGAGCTAGTTAACATGGTGAAATTGAATTTCCACATGCATTACCTGTATATTGTTATTGCCTCTATTTGTGGCCTTTTGTAGCTTACTCCGTTACTTTAATGTGATAGCAACAATTAACATACAGGCGTTAAAAATGGTATCGAACATCAATTAACCGGCAATCAAATGTTCTTTTATTCTTTTGTGATGCATAAATAATTTTTATCATTGTTATTATTTCCTTTGTTTTTGATTTTATCTTAGCATGTTGGTGTGAACGCTTTAAATAAGTGGAGTAGATACTTATGATTCGTTAGGATTTCTTATTATTCGAGGTAATTTCTAGTAGACAAGATATCGGTCGGCATCTGTTGGTAAACTGGTTTTTCTTTGGCGGAATCGAATACGGGGTATCAAATTCACAAGGCAATACAAGTGATTTGATCATGTCTTCGAAGAAATTCTTTGTAAAATTTGCTCCAACAAATAATAGTTGTTTTCACATTCATAATATGAGAATACTTACATATAAATTTCTCAACTATTCATAAAATCATAAACTAAATTAAATAACAAATAAATGAAAACACTGACTCTTATACAGCTTAACAACACCCAAATTAAAATGCAGTTACCTGAATCTATTTTCGAAGAAATAAAATTATCTGAACCAGCAAAATATACAAATGAGGCACAAAACAACTCCTCCGGAAGTTACGTGCAATGAATTATTGATGAAAATTAACTCTGTAAATGTTGAAATCGTTCAATAATGTATTCTTTTCTATTATATTCTATACTATATTCCAATTCCAAATATAAACCGCTAATCCAACAAACCAAAACAATACAGTATAGCAAACTCCATTGATCCAACAGCCATATTGTTTAAACTCATCAAACGAATACACTGCCCATCCATGCATATCCTCAACTGCGGGATTTCACCTCATTCATTCCGTCCTGAAAGGAACATACTGTATACTAACAGAGAACGGAACACATTCAGCTCCAGCTAAATGTCGGACCGTCCGTTAGTCCTCAGTGCCTGGTATCCCTGCGATATCCCGACAACAAGGCTCTTCTCCTGTTGCGGGCATTCATCCTGGGTCCCTTGTCCCTGGAGCTCCTGTCGACTTCCGCAGCCGCAGAATCCGCATTCATTGCTTCTTAATGACATAATTCTCTATTGTCACAGCCATCGCGATTCTTGGTCGATCATTGTGCAAGGTAGATGAAAGGTCCATAGGATTTTGGCCGATTTGTTTTGTGCTGTACTGTACCTACCTATGGGAGAGATGGTTATTGTGCAAGATTTTGATCTGATGTCTGATGTGTTTTATCCATACTAATAATATTATAAATGCGAAGTAACTCTGTCTGTCTGTCTGTTACTCTTTCACGCCTAAACGGCTGAACGGATTTGATGAAATTTTGTATGGTATGGTGATATGATAACCTAGAAATGGTCATTGGCTATAAATAATCACGCATCGTAGGCAGTAGGCAGATAACTAAATGGAGTTAGTGATTTTTTAGTCGTTTTTGTTTGGGACTTTTGCTCTTCACGTCTAAACGGCTGAAACGGATTTTGATGAAATTTTAGTAAGGTAATAGATGGTTACCTAAAAACGGATATAAATCAAAATGATCACGTCATCGTACTTAGGGGGTAGGAATTAGGCAGGCAAAAACTGAGTTGGGTTAGTGATTTTTTTTTGGTTTTTGCTGGGAGTTTTGCTCTATCATGCCTAAACGCTGAACGGATTTTGATGAAATTTAGTTAGGGATAGATAGTAACCTAGAAAAGGATATGGGCTATTAATATTCATGCTATCGTACTTAAGGCGTAGGCAGTAGGCAGAAAACTAATTAAGTTAGTGATCTTTAATCGTTTGTTTTAAAAGTTTATCTCATTCACGCCTTTACGTCTGAACGGATGTTTTCTAAGACTTGGTTAATATAAAGATAGGATCCTAGGCACGGATACAGGCTACTTTTAACGGCGGGAAAATACCTCATTCCCGCGGAATCTAGCGTGATCGTGTCAAGAAGCGCATGACGCCATAGCTACTGAAATGATTTTGATGTTTTTTTTTAACTGAGTGTTACTAAACTTCAAGTTAGTATTTGATCACTTTTCTAACTTAGAGGGTCGGTAGGCGCCATAATTTAGGGAATTTATGATAAAATTCTGATGCAACTGTCTTTAGTTAACAGTTTTACTTGGATCGAAACTTAGCGACATTCCATCACAACTACTTAACTTATAGGGTAGGAAGGTACCAAAATTCAGACTATTCAGACGTATGATTAAGTGAATATTTCGAAGATATTACCGTTCGAAGCCGGGCGGGTCGCTAGTTAACCTATATTTTATGTGATTCTATGAAATATACGTTTTAGTACAGTATTCGTTTTGAGGAGCTTCGTGCTCCTGAGCTGTTCAGTGCTTGTGCGCAGCCAATGGCAAGCCGTATTTCGAGCTTTTGAGTTACCCAGGAGAACGAAATATCTCAAAACGAATAGCTAATTGTGCTATGGTTTTTAGAGCATATTACTCGAGAATATCATAGTTTTCAACAGATTTCATGGTGGAATTTCATTTCTAAAGGGTTTTCCATAAGAGGTGTTATTTTGAAAGCCCGCTCTTTCGGTATTGTCACGTTTGAAGCATTTTTCGACATTTGACAAGTAGAAAACTACGCCATTAATAAAAATGGAACGATACACGATTCAAGAACGCATTGAAATTATTAAAATTCACTATAAAAATGGTGAAAATTTGGCAGAGACGGTTCGTAAAACTCGAACATTATGGTGTTGTCGTGAAGCACATTGTCGAACCGCAATAAAGAAATTGGTGGAAAAATTCGAGCTGTTGGGACAAGTTAGTGATGTTAAGAATAAAACCCGTGGACGTCGCTCAAGAACAGCCGAGAATTTGGTGCGGTATTTTCTCTCATTGTGTGGCATATCAGTTCATAGTGGCATGGCTTGTGGAGAAAAAAACAAATTCTCTTTCTTCTTTTCATCTTATATGTCCTCTTGAAATCGAATCTGAAGAAACAAAACAGCAGAAGCAGAAAAACCACTAGAAAAAAACATGAAATAAGTGCCTCAAAACACATTCACATTTATACTTTTTCTTGAAATTACTTCAATATTCGGAAAAAGCAGAAGGCTTCATCAAAACATGTTACACTCCAAGTTATGATACTTGAGAACCCCAGATTTCCAAGGAAATATCTACAGACCCTTTATACTCTACTCATTTATTGCAACAGCGGCATTTTACCTAGAATTTCAATTTCGGAAAAAAGTTAAAAATCTATGACAAACTTATGTTAAAATGACACAAGGTAGAAGAGAGCACATCGATGACAATGTGCTTTTCTTAAATTAAAGAGTTAATCACTCTAGAACTCATAATAACACATAACGCTGAAAAACTTTTTTTCTTTTGCCGAACTTGCAGTATTCTCCCACATGTGAGATTCCCATTAATTTTATAGCCCACTGTTTTCCAAGCGCCCTTTCCGTTCAGCAAGCGTTGGAAATCGCTCTCTGGAGCAAAATGAGGAGCCAAAATTCAGAATTGGCTATCATCATTCCGAATTAGGAAGTTTATAGACGATTAAACACGTGTTTCCTGGCCTTCGTTTGCACAGAGGAAAGGTGAAGAGTAACGTGATGTTGTCTGGAAGGACTCTAGAATTATTTTGAATGTTTGAACTTTGTTGTGAATTAAAATTGAGCAATATCATTGAGTTTAAAAATATAGTTCAAAATATTTTTAAACTCAATGGAAATATGGAGCCTTACTAAAGCTAAAGGGTTTTCCAATAGGAGGGGTTATGTTGATATTCAAAGAAAAATGCCTTTTTTCAGTATAAAAGATCGGATGTTAATCACTACATAGTATAAAACAAAGTCGCTCTCTCTGTCCCTATGTCCTTTTGTTGCTTAAATCTTTGAAACTACGCAACGGATTTTGATGCGTTTTCTTTTGAATAGATATAAATCAATTTCAAGCGGCTAACCGGTCATTATTTTGGTTAACCAAATGCATTGAATTTGAATGGAATTGGTTAAGCGAAACAATAACCGGTTAGCCGCTTGAAATTGATTATAGTGACTCAAGATGAAGGTTTATGTGTATAATAATATCCATTCAATAGTGGAGAAGTACTGTTATTTTGGAGGTTTCTAATGTGATGTCGTACCGTGCGAAGCCAGGCGGGTCGCTAGTTTCATTATAAAGAAGAAAATAACATCGGGCAAATCCGCCATTGACCACCACGACCACGCACAGGACCATATCCTTTTAATGAAATTTTCCATAACCAAATCGCAAAGTGGCTGCCCTATGTCCCTGATAGCCTCACGAATTCCATCTTGAGGTCCTTGAATCGACGCTGGGCTATTGGCGTAGACCTTCTCTTTCACGTTGCTCCAAAGGCAGAAGTCGCAAGGTGTCAAATCACAAGATCTCGGTGGCCAATTGTGATCGCCTCTTCGAGAGATAACACAGTCCGGAAACTTTTCCCGCAAAAGATCAATGGTTTCGTTGCTTTTTGTTATTGTATCGCCATATTGTTGAATGTAAACGTGTCCAGATCAATACTATCCAATTTCGGTCATGAAAAATCATTAATCATCTCTCGATAGCGCAATAAAGACGAGGAATTGATAAACCTGGGTTTTCTTCAACACTTTCGGCTACAGCAGCAATATTCTCGGCTTTCTTGAGCACGTGCACGGGTTTTATGCTTCACATCACTAACTTGTCCCAACAGCTCGAATTTTTCCACCATTTTTTATTGCGGGTCCGACAAAGTACTTCACGATGACCCAAAATGTTCGTTTTTACGAACCGTCTCTGAAAATTTTTACCATTTTTATAGTGAATTCTAATAAGTCTATGCGTTCTTGAAGCGTGTATCATTCCATCTTTATTAGGCGTAGTTTTACTAATTCTACTTGTCAAATGTCAAAAAATGAGATCTACCGAAATAGGCTATTCAAAATAACACCTCTTATTGGAAAACCCTTCATTTTGACGAAATATTCTTACAGAGAGTTATTAAACTCTCTATTAACAAAGAAGTTGGCCAATAATCGAAAATCCCATCAGTCTGGTGTTCTCAAAACTATCTTTGCTCCAATAATGAGATCCAGCTCAAAGAAAGATGGAATAATTCGATTGCCAACTGATTCAATCAAAAATATATCAGATTTATTCACGATTGTTTCCTGGGAACTGTCAAATACGACAAACATCTTCAAGGAATGACGAAAGTTGCTATTCTGGAAGTTGAGAGCCTTAAGTCTTTTCCAGACGACGGCTGGCGTATGCTGGTAGAAACGTTGAATTCAAGAAGCTTAAATGAGAAAAATAGCGCAAATAATATTTCAATTCGCAATGAGTAATATAGAAATAGCTTTTGCGCCACAAATGTATCAATTTTGACGACTGATGGATCTTGCTTTCCACAAAAGTCGCTGCAATATTCGAATATATATGTATGGTTTCCCAAAGTGATGATTTTTTATAACCTCTCATGCCAAGACACTTTCTACTGACCCTTGTCAAGGATCTTATAGACTATCAAACAAAATTCGCGGATAAACTCGACGAAATATACATATTTCGAGCCAGCTGATCCAATTCAAAATGAACACAACCTACCTATTGCAAAACACACCAGGCTGACAACTTCATATCTTCCCCCATAAACCTCTTATAGTCTTTCACTATCTCTCGATTCATTTCAGAGGGTAGTAAATCGAAATGGTCCCTAGGCCTCCAGGTTATCAGCCTCAGTGAGAGATAACGCAACTGGAATACGTACCGCCATTTCATATTGAGCCTCCCGTTCTATCCACACGTTTAACGGCTATCAACACACTCCAAATTACCCCCTTAATTAACCTGGGGAGCTTCCTTGACTTCTCCACCTTGTCTTGATTACCCTTGAGGGGTTGGGATACTCGAACGAATGGAATTCGATCCAATATGGTGGATTTTTGAGATGGTTATATGGGCTGGTCCATGAGTGTACGTATTTCTTTACGTACTTAAAATATAAATTAGTCTCTACTACTCATTTACTTTTAATAGTCTTCATATTGTTGCTGTAAAGCTGTTTAAAAACTGCCAATTTAGAAACATAAAAAATCCATTCCCCAATGTATTATTTTTTGATAGTGTTTTTACTCCGTATATGAACATTATGCTTCTTCAAGTAGAATAAGTTATTTTTGCAATGGTTCAGAACTTCACAGAACCGAAAGCTTCATTTCCAGTAAAATAATATGAATACTTGTTGCCAGGTAATATTTTAGCCTGATAGAAAGTGGTACTACAACCAGCTATACAAAAACAGTACGTTGGGTAGCCCGGGAGCAGTACGGCAATCAACTCCTTCCAAGCCTAACGCATGCGCGATTAAACTACATTCGTTTTTTACCGCTTGAATTTAGTAAACATAACCTTAATATAATAACTGTCACCTCTAGAATTGAACATTTTCATTATCTTTAAATGAATGTGAATATAATGTGATGCTGTGAATTGTTTGGAATTCGAATAAAAGAAACTGTTAGATACACAATTATTTCAAAATTGGCGAAGGTGAGTGCAGTTTGTTTATTTCTCTATCATTCATCGAGATATTCATAAATTTTCAACCATATTCATTCCTTCGAATCTGTGATGAATTGATTTAGTTCGCAATGTATTCCTCTACTGTGTTTTTTGTTAAATATTCCCTAATCATTGGAGAAGATAATAAGAATGTATTCACTCATACAGCTACGCAACACACTATACAGTTAGTACTATACCTAACTACATACATATACTTACATAATATGAAGATATATGAATGAAATAATAATATATAATCTACCAAGTTTTATGTACCACCGTTCCTCACTTTTTCTCATTTAATAGTATACTATAGTAACACTGCGATGACAACTTCTTCTTCAACTGATTCGGTGTAAATTCTCTGAATTCTAATGATAGGTATTTTCAATATTCGAAAGAAATAGTGAAGACGCAATTCAAAATAGTACAGAAAAACCTAATCAAAAATCTTTTTTTACTCTAAATCAGCCAGAATGCAATCTTATATTTCCGGTATATTCACGCAGAAAATATATGATTTCATCTAAAAACAAATTGAACAAACGCTTATCATGTTAAATTCATTTCAGATCTTTATTAAGTGTGTGATAATATATGCCCTTTTTATTAAACCTGCTTCATAATGAAGCTGAATTGAATATCATATTAGGATCATCTTATATATTTTCAATATGTAAGGTATATCCATTTGCTTTGCTACTTAGCTACTTTTCAAACACGATGCCATTTTTCGAACCATCTTTCTCGCACGCCTTTTAGTTATGATGCAGGCATAATAAAATGTTCGTGGCACTTAAATATTTCCTCTTTATTTCTCCTACTTCATTTCCCAACTTAACTTCATCAAATACTCTTTCAGATCCAGAATATTTCATAGACTCCCATGTGCGCGACCTGGAAAGATCCTTTCCCGAACGTGAAAAGCAAATAAAAGAACTTTATAATCTCATAGGCAACCCTGAGGAACGATTCGCATCATCAATATTCATTCACGGGCGGCACCAGCACTGGAAAATCCTCAATCACAAAGTCCATGCTGAGAAAACTGAATATCAAACACGCATTCTTAAACCTAACCGAATGCTACACTTCGAAAATCCTATTCGAATCCATCTTAAACAAGCTATCGGATCACAGGATAGATCCATCTACTGGACAGCCCTATGCTAAGTGCGACAACATGATGGATTTCCTATTTTATCTCCGAAAGGTTCACGATGAGCACAACTTGAGTGGAACTTATATAGTTCTTGATAACGCCGAGAGGTTGAGAGTTATGGAATTCAACCTGCTCCCAGTTTTCTTGAGATTCCAGGAAGTATCAGAGCTGAATATATCGGTCATTTTCATCACGGATTTGACGTTCGAGAAGTTCTACGCCAAGCCAGGGTTAGACGAACCTATAAAGATTTACTTTCCTCAATATAACAAAGACGAACTTCTGAATATCCTAACTGGTGACGTGCACCACGCCAGGCAGATACTATTGAACAATTACGACGAACTTCTGGACTTCGACCTGGAGTTTTATCGCAACTACGTGCACGTCTTCCTCTCGGTTTTTTACAGGGTCTGCAGGGACCTCTCCGAACTCAGATACATGGCCCGAATCAACTTCTTGAAGTATTGCGAGCCGATAATGAACAAAGAAACTGCGATAACCGATTCTATGGCGTTGTTTCGGAAGGCTGCTCCAACCTTGAAAAGTTCGCTGGAAGTTTTGTACCTACGGATAACGGAGGACAAGACGGCAACGTCGGATATCGGGAAACAATCTGCGGGTATGGTTCTTTCTAAGGAGAATGTGCTAGAACTTTGGAGCTGCCCTTTTATGCGAAATATCTCTTGATTGCAGCTTTCTTGGCGAGTTACAACCCGGCCAGGACGATAAAAGGTTTTTCGTGAAGTTCCATGGTAAAAAAATTAAAGCGAGCAAGAGAGACATCAAGGCGAAAAGTAAAGTTTCTGAGCAACTCAATACTCAGCTGGGACCGAAACCTTTTTCTCTTGATAGGTTATTGGCTATTTTCTATGCCATCCTTGATGAGAATATCGGGTTCAATAACAACTTGTTAGTGCAGTTGTCGAGTTTGGTTGAACTGCAGTTGTTGTCTTCGCTTTCTGACAGTTACGTGTTAGATGGTCATAAGTATAAGTGTAATGTTAATTTCGATTTTATACAGACAATCTCAAAAATGGTTGGTTTCAGCATTAGGAAGTATCTGTCGGATTTCAGTCACATGTGATCTGGAATTCAGGGTCTTGTTAAATTAGAGAAAAAATTGTATCTGATGGTTGTTTCATCTCATTGTTTCTAAGAATTTTCTTCAGTTATTTATTTCATTAAATTTGAATTAATAAATCTGTTTTTTATTTACTAGGAGTAAGCATGAAGTAATAAAGTTTGCGGGATTAGAATCCGTTCTGTCAAAGAAATATTGAATTGTCACTTTAATGTGTTTGATTCTATTAATCGTTGGTATGGTTACGAAACCGTCGTGACGAATATCTCGAAAAAGCCTTGCGTTTTTCATGAATTGTGCACTAGTTGCCCAGCATATTGAAATAGGAGTATTACAATAAGCCCGTTCGGTATTGACCTCCGCGAGCAGACAGATTTTTTAGTCACGTGACCACAGATCGTACAGATTCATCTCTAATATCTGCGAATAAACGAACGATACAGAGCATCTGCCACAGAACCTACTGCTCTGTACTACTTTCAAAGATTAAGACATTTAAAAGATCACTATTTTGGGAAATATGCTCATCTTTTAACGATACTTTCACCCTTCTCGTAGCTCTACGTAAAATCTCAATTAAATAATTAGGTGCAAAGGCACTGAATGCAAAGAAAACGAGGAATGCAATATCTCCTTCTGGGGCTCGATTCTTGAACTTCGTAGAGATGACAACTCTCGTTCGACTATTCCTATACGAGATGTCATCTCACTTCTCTCACGCATAATTCGAATAATTTCAGTCACACTAGACACAGAATAGTTGCTCCCTTTGTCTAAGGTTGCTCCATTCTGTGATTCTCTCCTATGGAAATAGTCATCTCTCTTACCAGTTAGTAGTAGAGAACTCGTTCTCGGTCGGGAGAGAATTCGAGAATACAGATTCTCTCGGTCACTGAGAGAGAAATGCAATTCTCGCATGAGAGATTTTCAAGAATCGGGCCGCTGGTCGTTCACTACGGTGATAGTTGTACCGAAAGATCCTAATTAATTACACAAAAAAGAAGCGAGAAAGCAATATCTCCTCCAGCCCATTCATAACTACGATAGCCATATCGAAAATTTTGGATGAATTAATAAGGTTTTTAATGAATAAATGAAAACAGATGAATAAAAGTGTTGATAAGTATTAGAATTTTCAATCTATCGGTTGTCGGATCAGGAACTCAACATAAAAAAAATATAAAAACATAAACTCTATAGATAAAATCGCTTTGATCCGTCGAATAGACCGAGCGAAAAGACCGACATCCGATTGCTCAGATTTTTATGCCGAACGGTCAGATGTGTACTCCTCTCAAATCGGATTTAGTAAACGAACGGTTCAGATCGATCCGATGTCGATGCCGAACGCCCCTAGTGTACTATATTTAGAAATCATCTTTGAACATAGAATGAAGGTATTTTGTGGCAGTAGTAGAAAAAGTATTTTTGACCTAAAATTCTCCATCAGCGAGTCGTTAAAGATATATTTCCAGAATTTTGCTTAAACTTTAGCTGGCTTTCTTGAAATAATCGGGCTAAAACATTCAATTATAGCAAGAAAATTGTCCGAACTACAAACTCAAATGTACAATGTCGGATATTACTGAGAGGAAGGAATCTTTCATGAATGTCCAATGAAGACGGAGCCCCATTTCTTGGCAGGGTAGCTTCTTAATCACTACATTCAAAATTTGATTAAATATTTACCGAGTCATTCATTCATTTTCTCGGCCGCATGGCTTTGCCGGACTGACTCCGGAATAATTCAAGAGTTCAGCCATTTTTCCTTGAATTTGTCCTCGTAACTCGCGGTTTTTTTGTTCCCAGGCAGGAAAACGGAAACTTTTATTATGATGGACTGAAAGTGGAATATACGACTTTATTATCTTTTACAGGCATCTACTGGATATTGGGAGAACTTTATGGGGGTGATTTCTATTGAAATTTATGGGAGGCACTTGGGCTTTTGGGGAAGATCTATGATTGCTTAGAGCCTTAGATAGAAGGAACCTTCAAGCGATATAGATCGTGTACTAATAGAAAATTTTCACAATATATCAGTTTTCGGGAATTTTTTGTCATTCTAACTACCTAAGTGGCGTTTTCGCTGTAAATACCCATTTGTAAAGGTTGTTTTACTGAGGGTGCACTTTTATGAATCTTTCTGTTTATTGTTACTTTATATTGCATATACATTTTACTTCAATATTTCACATTCAATTTTGCGGAAAGTGAAATTTGCTATGTGTATAAAGTGATAATATTTTTGATAAAAATTGATTGTTATAGCAATTAATTATTCGAAATCGGTATTTAAATTCATCCTATATTCATTAATTCCTATATTCCAGCTAAAAAAAACAATAAATATGAAACCGAAAGTAAATTATCACTAAACGTACATACCTCAAATGTATTATATATTTTTGTTGAAAACCTTGATAGCGTTTACCTTCCCTAAAAAAGAACAAGTTAGTTAGAAAAAAGCATGACTGTACATTGTATGAACGCACTCCTACAGGAGGCTTAATTCGAAACCCGGCACCTCCGCCAATTTGCACATCCTCTATACCTGATAGGACCGGATTATATGCAACATAAAAACGTTTTTATATGCCCGCAAATATGCATGAAAAATGCTTGAAATATGCACTAAATAAGCAAAATATGCACGAAAATATTATGCAGAATATGTAATTTCTAATGATGAAATTTGGGAACTCAAAAAAAAGAAAAGCAATTTTTATTTCCAAATCAACATCAATAACTCATAACAATATGGTATTAAAATCCAATTTAGTGTTTTTGTGAACGTTTACAATTAAATATTGTTCCCAATGTTCAATTGTTGAATTTTGTCTTCGTTCATTTTGAAATTTTTGTATGTGGAAAAGATTGTCTCCACATCTTCGGACGTAACTAGAAAGAATTTGAACCTTGGTGCTCTGTTCTCTTTTATAGATCAGGGTTACACTTCTGTCGTCCCATTAATAAAACTTTCGATGAGAGACAAATCTTCGAAACCTGGATTTCCCTTCAAAATCCTTTCGAACTTTCTTGAATTCCGGAGTGCCAATTAATTGATTCGCAAATCTGACAAAAGTCACGATTATAAGTATTATCACTCAATAGACCTCATTTTTTGTTGAATTTGGTTGGATTTGGTACTTTCATCGCATTTCGGAACAGAGGGAAGGAAATTTGTACAGAAAATCTGCATCATAACTGTCTTAGCTGAAATATGGAAATGCATATGTAAATATGCAAATGCATATAATCCGGTCTCTACTGATACGTTTATACCATTCAAAAACCCTCCTACTGATCAGTAAATGTTCTTTGAGCGCCCAGAATAAGATTTGTAATAGTTCTTTTCACTGAAAGCAAGCATTCTGAAACAGATGATCAGCTGTTTCCAGGCGATACTGCTCTAAATAAAGATATATCTAAATAAGATATGGATTTCTTAGAAGAATCTCGATTGCGTGTACAATCCCTGAGAAAAACGAATCAGATAGAAAAGCACCAGAATTGGCACCGTATAAACTCTTAGAGAAGGTTCAAATGGTCACCCGGCACCTCCGCCAATTTGCAACCACATCCAATACCCCTAATACCGCATGACCTTGAAACCGCCACTAACGACAACCCCAATTCATCCCAAGAATCGCATCCCCGGCGAAACAATACGCGAATACAGAGAGCGTGGGATACAAAAGCTACATTCTGCCGATGAACGAACACGTACAGACCTGCGTGTTTTCCAGCAAAATCTTGAAAACCCCAGTTTCTTTTGTGGGTTCTACGTTCATTATTAGCTCAAGTTTCAGGAAAACGTATCAAAGTGTCGCAGATCTTCCCTAATATAGACAGCTGAACCACTGCAAAGTAGGTGTTCTGCTGTCTGATCAGTTTAGAAAATAAGGTTGAGTAAACCTGGAAGCAACTCAACCCTAAAATCTATTATCTGGTAGCATTGTCATAAATAGACTCTGCTTCTTTTCTGGATTCTACGTTCATTATTTCCTCCAGTTTCAGAAAACACGAATCGAGATGTATCACAGCTTTTCCCTATAGTTAGCTGAACCATTTATTGCGTTTATCGGACACGACAGTTTTACAACCGTTGAGTGAAATTGCTCTGACCGCACTCGATCAGTGAAAGCAAGCTCAACATGTTCACTAAGCGGATGCCATTTTTCTGAGCGACTTCAAAGTACGCTTGTTCATTGCTAGCTCAGTGATCAACGTTGTGTGTTTAGTTGTTAGTTGTTTATGTGGTGTAAATTTGATTTTTAGGTTGTGAGAACATACCTGATAAGTTCATAATATTCAAAAAACCTTCCTACTGATCAGTAAATGCTCTGTGAGCGCCCAGAATCAGATTTGTAATAGTTTTTTTCGCTGAACGCAACTTTCGTAATGGGTCGAATACATTGCGATACTCTACAAGCTGCTACTATAAGTGAATTTAGTAGCTGATTTTTAATTCGCTCAGTGTAATCGTGTTCACAAGCCAACAATCTTATTGTAAGAAAGCTGTGACTGAAGTTGAAAGCTGGACTGCTTTACAAGCTAAACCGCTTGCGTTTTGGCTTGTTGGGGTGGAACAAGCCGTGTGTAATCACAGTTGCTACTGAACAATTTGTGAGTTCTCATCTACTCGGTGGTTCCTGGTTCTTGAATTTGAAAACGTATTCGACATTTATCTAAGATCTTTGACAACGATACAAACATAAACCTCACGTGGATCGCTAGAGTGTTGGCTACTCAGCGAGTAGACAGTTTGTGTGTAATCATCACAAGCTAATTTACTCAGAAGCAACTTGTAAAGTATCTCAATGTAATCGATCCATTGAACAGATGTTCAGCTGTCTCCAGGAGAGCCTGCTTTAAATATAGATATAGATTTCTTAGAAACATCTCGTTTGCGTTCACCATTCTTGAGAAAACCAAATCAGATAGAAAAAACACCAGAATTGGCACCCCTAGAGGAAGCTTAAATGGACACCCGGCACCTCCGCCAATTTGCAACCATATCCTAATACCGCATGACCTTGAAACCGCCACTAACGACAACCCCAATTCATCCCAAGAATCGCATCCCCGGCGAAACAATACGCGAATACAGAGAGCGTAGGGATACAATAGCTACATTCAGCCGATGAACGAACACGTATAGACCTGCGTGTTTTCCTTATATCGATTTCGTCGATGATGACGGCACGGCGCTTTTGCAGACTCCTGGTGGTGTGACCTCGACGGGGGCCCGAACTGAGCGCCGCGGTGCAGTCGAGGTTCAGACGCGGTCGCAGACGCTCGTGCGCGAAAAGTTACCGCGATCCAGAACGCCGGCTCGTGGTGTTCAGGCTTAACGCATACGGCCCTCTAAGTGTCGATTTTCGGTGTTGGCGGCTTTAGATTTTTGACTGGTTTTTGGTTGAAAGTTTGTTGTGACGCATCAGGGGGTTTCTTTTGGAAATTAGGGGTTGAACATCAGGTAAATGTTGACTGAGATGACCATTATGACCGTTACGCCATATGTCGGTGGGTGAATGAGGTCACGTTAAATTAATTTTGATGGGATTTTGCGAATTCGATGGGGGTTAGAGCGAAGGGAAAACGTAGAGCTTAAAAACCCTAAAAAACCCTGTAAAGACCAGGGAAACTGCCAACGTACCTGCCAATATTTTTAAGGGATGCTCTGACAACTTTCTGATACAACTGAAAAACTTCAAACCCTCACATGAAACTCAGGTCAAAATTCGCAAATGTTTTTCAGGGATAATCAGGCTACGTCCGGTGTCCCACAAGGGAACAGTTTAGGGCCCTTACTAATTTCAATGTTCTCTATTTCTTTTTTTGGATGTTTGAGAATCTGTTTTAATCTTTTTTTCACAGTTAATTTTTAAATTTTCCAAGTTTGTTTGGACTGTGAAGAATTGCAGAAAAACCTCAACTTAGTTTTGAAATAGTATCCACATCATAATACGAAGAGACAGAAGCCATGATTTATTGAATCTATTCAATTATGTAGAAAGACCAAATAGAAAGATCTTGAGACGCATCTGCTGGCAAATATGAAGTACACAGAAATTGTAAATAAGGCTCACATGCAACCAAATGGACTGCAATAGCACATAAACAACTTTATCGGTCATTTATATCACGTTCCTCCTAAACCGACCATCCTAGACCTGTTTAAGTTGTTGTACAAATATCCATTGTGCACCAGTTCTGTCCGCTTTATTTGCAGAATTTGAAACCCCTTTTCTGGTCGACTACCACTTTGTAAAGTATCGTAACTTGTTCGAGAAACGTTGCACCATAGTGGTAAAAGTCAGTTTTGGTGGTGTGATGTCCAATGCTGTCGTGTAGCTCTATGTCTAGGTGATAGCTTAGATAATCTTGAAGGTGTTTTTGCTTTCAAATTTGAAGAATGCTACCGTCTTTGTATGGTTCTGGTTGATGCACTACAAAAACTGTGGAACATTCACCATTAATAGATACATCGAACTTTCTAAGATGATGAACAAGCTCATGAAATAGGACGTACATGGCGGCATGCGAAATGTGAACGACTCTACAGAACATATGTGGCTTTTTCTAGTTGATTTAATGAGGCCTCGACACAAAGTGGTTATATTCTAAAAGTTTACATTGCTAGTAACTTGAAGTGGTGCCCGAATACCATGGATATACAGAGCGTTTCCAAGATACAGGGTTTAGAAGTTTTACTTAAAACTGACTAAAAAAATGGTACGCCACTGAGATTTTTTGAACTTACAATTATTTTGAATTATTCGTTCAATTTATGACGAAAAATCTCTCAAGCGTTTTTTTCGTGTGGGGCTCCGTTTTATGTGAAAAAAATAACATCTTGACGTAGTATCTCTACTACATAATGTGTTGAAATAACGACAAATACGAGTTAAGATGTTTAATTTTCTTAAATAAAAACGACACACGAAAAGAAGAGAGAGCAGAAGAGAATTTTTATCACAAATTGAACGGAGAATTCAAAAATAGTTGTTAGTTTAAAATATCTCAGTGGCGTACCACTTTTTCAGTCAGTTTTTGAGTAAAACTTCTACACCCTGTATCTTGAAAACAATGCATTTCCGGAACTACATTTATGGGAACTTTCATAAAATATTCTGAGGAATCATCCACTTAAATCTTTCATATCAATTTAGAAACACCCTGTATACATGGATATCTATGAATTGATGCCAAAGTACAATAGGAAAAAATCGTTCACATTTCGCATGCCGCCACTGTACATACAACCAACGGGGCTGCACATAAACAACTTGATCGGTCATTAATATCACGTTCCTCCTAAACCGTCTATCCTAGACCCATGTTCGTTGAATCTGTTTGAGTTATTGTACAAATATCCATTGTGCATCAGTTCTGTCGGCTTTATTTGTGGAACGTGGAAGATGAGATCAATTAGGTTCGGGAAATATCGACTGTGAATTGGATATCGGTAACGGACAAATGGCTAGCTAGGAAGCGTGGTTATTATTGGACCTGATGTTATAATTATGAAGCCAACTCTATCAGTAATTATTAACGTGGATCACAGCGAAGTTAGTTGGGTTAGGTAAATCGTATTTTGGCATCAGGTGGAACATATAAGCATATATTTCCTTCAATAATAATAGAAATATGGCCTTCAATGTGTATTATGTCCATCAATGAGTATTACGCCTAGTGCTTAGTAAGTAATTTAGCCCACAATATGCGTACCTATGATGGCTCCCAATATGTATATTGGCCCATATTCCAGAAAATAACTATAGATTGGTAACTCGACTTCCTGAGAAAAACTTCAGGACATTGCATAGTAAAAGAAAGAATTGGAAACGGAAATACACCGACTATAACCTCGAAGAAAATACCGTAAAATGGTTAACTGATGGTTCCAAAACCTCTACAGGAGCAGGCGCTGGGATATACGGGTAAAGTACCGAGTGTGCACTGTCGCTAGTCTCCTGTATGAGCGTCTTTCAAGGGGAAATCTTAGTTATTGAAAGATGTCTAGATATAAATCTAGAAAGAAACTATCAGAAGTGCGATATAGCCATACACTCAGATAGTCAAGCTGCTATCAAAGCAATGAGCTCCTACGTCATCGACTCTAAAATGATCTGGGAGTGCCGGAACAAACTCAATGAGGTAGACAAGAAAAATAAGTTCTTTTTAATCTAGGTTCCCGGTCACTCGGGAATCAAAGGAAACGAAGAGGCCAATACACTTGCCAAAGAGGTCACACGAATGTCGCACTCATTGGCCCAGACCCTTCTGTGGTATATGTAAATGTACCTATAAGAAGGAGTTTCTGGCGGAATCTCCCAGTAATGGATAATTCCGCTAAGTTCCTTCGGAAGAAAGGAAGATACCTGGATCTTGGTAAGAAACAATTACACTTCCTTACTGGCTTTCTTACAGGACACTGTCGCCTCAGAAAGCACCTGTTGAGGATACGATTATCGGAGACTGACGAGTGTAGGTTCTGTGGGAAGGAGGAAGAAACCCTCATTCACCTAGTCACGGAATGCCTTGGCATTGCGAGCCTAAGGAGAGAATGCCTTGAGTGAGAAACTTGTAAAAGTGAGGAACTAGCCTCGTTGAAGCACAGATATTGGATTTCATCAGATCTCTGGAACTGTAAAGGGTGTGGTCAGAACTGCTCTGTGAGGGGGCACAATAGACCTTAAGGTCGCAGTGGACTGTAACCCTTTTTAAACTAAACTAAGCTCCACTTCCTATGTCGTATATAGTTAACAAAACTAACAAATTAAATAATGTTTGCTTGAAAAAGTATTGCACTTTGTATGATTGAGGGAAGTATTGAAATTGCTAACAGGGAATATATCCCTATTTTCAATTATTAAGCTCCTCTTCAGTGCACGAAACATTCTGAATTTAGTAAAGATAGTATATAAGAAAAAAAGAGAGAAACACTCTTATTGGATGAACACACCAGGTCAAAAACAAGCAAAGGACTGATTGCATCTTCAAAAGGGAAGGCTCAACAAAAACTATCGTTATCAAAAAACGAGTTGAGGTCCTTTCTAGGCTTCTCACAGATCAGTATTCCGTGAGATATCACGGTAAGAAAACTGCGATATCCCTTTAGTCAAGAATTAAAATTTACTGTTGGTGTATTGTGGCATTCCAAAGGTTTTCAATGTTAATCTGAAAAACATTTTTGCAATAATAACCAGCTAGATACTGGGGAATATTAAGTAGTTATTCCTAATTTCACTTTACGTGAGAAAAAAGGAATAATGATAATAAAAAATCGCAATTTACTCTACTGTGTAACTGCATGTCGCAACAAGCAACTATATCCGCTTCAAACACGTTAACAAGCTCCATAACGACACGTTTGAAGTGGAATTTTTCGACGCTTTACCGTATACGCTAAAAATTTTTATATTCGCCGCTGAAATGGAGCGGGTCTCAAATTGTTATTGTGCCCAACGGTAAACAAAACGACCGAATAAACTGAATACGGCCATTGCAGGAAAGTGGGGATTTTTTTCGACTTTACATTCGCGGCTTTGATTTTTCAATTTAACCGGGGGTGTATACATTCGAGTGAAATGGACCCGTCCGAAATTTCAAATATTATTCTGTTTTCATTCCGTTTCTTTGTTTGATGACATATTTTGTTTTCGGGTCCGTTTTGAATCATATCCGGTACTTTAAAACAAGTGTTGAAAAAGTTATGGGATATTCGTCCATCAGTGGAGTGAATGGATTAAAATAATTATTAGGATTTGATTCGTTTATGTAATATACCTACACATATTTTCAGAAGTCCTGGCTTCTATTTCATTCTCAATATTTTCGATAAAAATCTTTATTTGTTAAATTTTGCTTTATACAGAATCAGAGAAAATAGAAAAACTGAGAAGAGAATCATTTATCGATTATTTATATTGGATTAATTATGGTTATTTCCCTATTTTTATCAATCCGAACATCTATGATTAGATCGAGCAGGGATTGACGTCAAAATAAATCCACAGAATACAACTATTCTATGCCAAAGCCTGTTTTAATCAACTGAAAAAGTCAAATTTTGCATTGTAGAGTCTTTTACATATCGCATGCCGCCACTGTACATTTCAATTATTCACATTTATTTTCACTTTTGAAAAAGTGAAAGATAAATCAATCAAACGAAACTAACAGATCTCAAGATATTCTCTTCAGCCATCGAGATATAATAGGGAAGAGACGCTATGACATACAATTGATCAAGGAAAAATAGTACCACTGGGCGGGACTAAGTCATGGACCAATATGGCGGAAAGTTCAGGGTTGAATTAAATTGTCAGTTTTTTCTGTTAACAAATTTCACCCAAAAAATATGACGTGTAGGGTCTCAAGGAATTCTGTTCAAATAAGGTCAACTGAATATCAAATAAACAATTTTTCTTCAGGCGATAATATACACATATAAAAAGATATCAGATTACCAAGACAGACCTGTGGTATGTTTTTCCTCTAATTTTCTTCTTATCTGTCCTTTCAGTGCACGATACCATTTTATTGTATATTATTAAGCAGAAAAAATCACAATTAAACTAGAAACAGGCGCAAGAATCATAATTCCTCCAGAAAATTCAACGATTGTCAAATTTGACGTTAGGTGGTAGTAATATGGCGCATCTGATACCACGTTTATTTCAATGATGGCAACTCCATACTATCCTTTCTCTATACCTTCTGCAATACAGCTTCTGACATCACCTCATCCCTTTCCTTACCACCAAGTCCTACTCTCATACATAACTAATAACCGTCCTTGCATATCAATTAATAAAGACAAATAATAGCTCGAGCCTCCATTAATGAATCGATTAATAATTCCTCAATAACTTGGATCAAAGAACTCCCCCACTAAATGGCCTAATTTCCCATCTCAAACGCTGTGCTCCTACTCATAGATGCTGTCTGATTTCTACCCTGATGAATACGCAAACTGATTTTCGAAATCGGGGATGCGCAGACCTTAATTGGTTATTGAACAATCCATCAAGAAGTTAGAGCCACCAAGTATCGACGTAGTCCTCGAAGACAATTTCCGCAGCCTCCAGTGTATTTGTGTAGCATAAATGTAAGCCCTGTTTACGATTAAAGTCTAATATTCTCTGGTGGATCTTGGCAGTTCTGGTTGGTTAGCAGCCGAGAATTGAGAAGCATGGCTTGACGAGATGGATTATGCGATTTGAGGTTGCATCTCATTATTTAATGGGTATAAATGGGAATTTTGGGGGATTGGGCTTGTATTGGGTGTGCTGTGGTGAATATCTCAGTAACACGGGATGATTCGTTGGTGGGAGCTACGTCATTTGTATGCATTTGACTGTAGAACAAGGCACAAGAGGATTACAAGCAGATTTCCTTGAATGTAGTCCGAATAGAGAATAGAAGGTGATGAGTGATATTCACCAAATAGTTTTGAATCTACTAATCCATAAATAGAAAATTTTGAATGGATACTTTCAAGCCATCTGGAAATTTACAAGTGGAACTACAATCAATCAAATGATCAATTATTTTCTTATTCACACCTCAATCTACAGAATTCCATGAAATACTCTGGATCTGTTGAATTGCAGAAGGCAATAAAGTGATTCTACTATAGGTGCCAGGCATTATGGTGTTGAAGGCATAAAAGTTGACAGCTGATAGACCTGAGCCTTTCTGTTGGTTTGGAAAAGAACAATAAATAAGGCAGCTGAAGAAACACTCTTGGATTGCTCAAGAAAATTCTAGATTCCAGGTTGATCAATGAAGACTTCTGTGGATGCTCCCCGAAACGTCTAGTGAAACGGGAGAAAAAACCGATGAAAACACAAATACAAGAGAAGATTCGTTTCATTTTTCCGATTTTTCCGCCTCACCTCCACAATACAGCTTCATCCCAGATCGATATTCCAATATCCAACTTTCTGCACCATTGACCAAGCTTCCTCGGCTTCGAAACCACCAATAAACTGATCAGATTTGATGGAGTCGTGCAAATATTAATACTTGTCCCCGACATCCATTCTAACGTCTCCTTCGCCATCATTTTCAGGGGCATTTTCCGACTAAAGGAAATCAGTCGCGAACTCCCTAGGGCCCGTTCTGCCGGCCGTAGATGAAAGAGGAAAATTGTTTCCTGTTTCGACGAGTTAGTCTTCGGGGGTCGAATGTTTATTGGTCTTCGTGATGTTGAACCGTTTACCCACCCAAATCGAAAAAGTTTTCTGATTTCTCTGGCCGTTCTAGCACTAGCACATCGCACTTTGGAGGGAAACTTGACTAATCGAGTCATGTCCGGTGAAGGAAGGCGTGAAGAAAACAAACGTTCTCGAAAATTGACTGTGCATAGCATATTAGTGGTTTTGAATAAAGGAATCCTTTACTTTTTTAGTATTTGTCACTATCACTATTTTTATTATGGATTTTACAGTGACCAGAGTGTAGTACTTCTACATTTGTAAACTGATGATTAAGAAAGTGTGTAGCGAGGTTTATCCACGACTATTGTAAAATCCGTCCATTGTACGTCTCTGTGCTCGTCCTTAATAATATCCATTAATCACAAGGAAACAATGATGTTATAATTCACTGCTGTCGGATGCTTAATAGATCAAGCTTTGATATAATATTCTTTGAATTGGTATTTCTTCAGTATTCTAAAGTACTCCAACTAACAAATTTAGGCATATCTTGTCAATCAATTCAAGAAATATATTCAATAGTCGGGGATAAAGTATAGTATGCTACTCGCGTATATTGGCTGTTATTCACTCGGCGATTTGGGCCACTCGCCTACGGATTGTAGCCTTAACTTCACCTCGTGAATAATAGCTATCATTATCCGCAGCTTTGGACACTTGAATACCATGTGTACATTTGTTTCTGCTTCTGATTCACAAAGCCAGCAAATTTCATCTGCTCGTTTTTCCATACGATACAAATGATGTTTGTACCGACAGTGCCCAGTCAGCAGTCCTACCATCACCTTCATGATATTTCTGGTATAGGTAATGAAATCATGACGAATTTTTTGTACTAATTTGCTGGACCTCTGCTTTATATTAATTTTTTTCCAAACCCACAGAAAGGCTCAGGTCCAGCAGGTGTTTACCTTGATGTTCTTTTGCCAGTTCATCGCTTTTTCATTTCCTTCAACACCACAAGGCCCTGGCACCCATAATAGTGTCATTTTATTTCAAACACCATACTCAAAGGGAAGATTATAGCTTCAGTAAAATTGGTGAAATTCAATCTCATTTTGATGAGAAATTTCATCATTTGTAGGTGAAACCCAACGTTATAACTGTCCAGGGAGCTTTAGCTAAACAAATTGAACATAACACTGTCAATTTTTGACAGCTGCTGCTGTAACAACATGACCGTTATAAACTGTTCATAAATGAACCTTTTACAACTCCATATTAAACAATGTATTCCTCCTTTTTCGACCGCTTATCGCAAACTATCATATAATTCGATGGTCGCAACTGTAACATCCTCCAAACCGTCATTATCTATGAACATTAGCACAGAATATGGCCGGTTCTTTGTTATCAACGTTATTAATGGTCTCTGGTATGAAATATAGCATGCGAAACATTCATTGATTCCGTCGAATGAATGTGGTGGTATATATTCGCTCATTTGGACTTTTTTTTGTTTTCAGGAATGGACAATGGAGTCGACTGGCAGAAGATTACATCTTGATGGATGAAAAGGGCGAAAAAATTCAGGAGTAATTATGATTTATACTGGGTGTCTTTCGGGAATTCGGAGATTGTTGATGAAGTAAAAGAATTCATATCATGAAGTACAAACCCTTTAAATATTCATAAACCTGAAAATATGGCAAAGAAAAAATGTTTGATAGGATCCATCGTCATAATTACTTTATAAGTGAAACCCTCATTCTATATACAAGGACGATTACTTGATTATAATGATATTTTAAAATACAAGATATAGTCCATTCACGAAAGGTTGAGCCGTCGGTTGGCCATGGAAATTTGGCATATTCCACTGTGTATATTAAAATTTTAGGTTATGTTCTTTATTTTCTGGTCAGATTGATACGCAATGTTGTCAATATTGCATAGAGTTGTCTGATAACTCCCAAGCTCGTAGGACGAGGCCAGGTACATTCGGCAACGTTGAGTTTATTTTACGTTATGTCAGCAAATACTGCCAACTTAAGATAAATAAAGAAACGCCTACTATGTGCTCAACCTTTCGTGAACGGACTATATGCATTGACTTGAAAAATTTGATATATTTTTATTTAGAATATATAATCAATTACCTAGTTACTTCAATGAATGTGAAATCACTGAAAACAGATTTACATGTCACATATAACTGTAATATTCATAGATAGCTATAATTATACAAATGGTTAAAAGATATGTAACAGCGTTTTCCAATTTCAATATTCAGTCGATTTTCAATTAAAGCCGTTCATGGTAGGTTTCCTGTAATAATATTAGTTAATTGCATATGTCATAGAGTAGCATGACATTGTATTATCTGAAAACAAATATTGTCATAATAATTTACACTTTGCCACGAAATTAGTAACCGTGGAAAATCATGAATTCGTTTGAATAGACCTCTTTGAAAGTCAAAACGATTATTTCCTATGAAACAAGGTTTTTCAATTATTAAAAGAATGCCTCAAATGTCTCTTGACAACTCATGCATTTGAGTTTGTTTCAATTCATTTCATGATTTGAAATTCTGAATAAAAATATTTGCGAATGAGGTTTTAGCAAAATCCTTTTTTTATTTGAAGGACCTATATGTGCAATTAATGTGAGAACTGTAGCATCAAATGTCCACTACTATTTTTCACAGTGAACTCGGTTGCATATTTCCGAATCATTTCGAGCAATGATTTGGCTTTTATTACACTAAATCATTTCTGTTATTTGTGGCTTATGTCAATAAATCTGTATTTGCATTCACAAAATGTTTGGAGGTTTTCACGGTCAATATGAAGCTTCACAGATCGTCCCGATCTAGATTTCTTCCTGTACAAACAAGACTGAAAGAACATCAATTATTTTGGTTCCAGCAGAAAAGATCCACGTGACTCACAGCGGACTTATACTTGAACGCTCCTCGTGCATATTTAAGGGGTATACTCATCTCCCACAGAGATAACGTGAATTGGCCAACAAGGTCATAGGATTTGTCTCCCATAGAGTTTTTCTTTCGATTGTTCGGGAGTTCGGGAATATTTCAATAAGTCGCAAACAACAGAAGTTCTCAAATGGGACATAACTTGGATCTATACAGTGGAATCATGTAAAACTAGACCAAAAGGAAAGGTACCACTGTGATCAGCAATGGTGAAAATTTGAACGATGTTATATCTCCCACATAAATGGCCAATAGTAGTCCTTCAAATAAAGAAAGAATTTTGTCCATAACTTATACACAACTGGTTTTATTCAGTTCCAAACACGACCATCTCCTAATGAAAAACCCTTTCCAGTTGCTCAAAAGTCTATCCATGTTTTCAAACTGAATCAGTAAGAAAAACGCAGTCTGAACAGACTTTTAACCAATCCCAACGAAACCTTTCAACAAACCCAATTCCCGAAGCACTCACCATAATTCAAAATAACAGTTAACCTGACAGCTCTTTTAATCCTCGCCAGCAAATAGAAGACAGCCAAAAGCACGGGTATTACACATTAAAGCAATATTACTCTGGAAGCGTTCGTCCAAACGACTAAAATCGTATGAATAAAGGATGCACGCTAAGGATATCTCGTCCTAATAGAACGCTAATTGAGCAGTCTCTTGGGAGCGAACTCCCTGGATGTACTAGAAGTTTGGAGAAGGTTGCTAGAGGGTCGATTTAGCCTGGAAGATTATGCTTGTGATTGGAGCAGCGATGTCCATCTGATAGGCGAGGAGGAAGCGAGGGAACATGACAGGTGAGTGAATTTTAATGTTTTACACTTCGAATTTGGGTCATACTTTTTTTCGACAGGAATAAGAGTATCGATTGAAATATAATCTGGGAGGATTCTGCATTTCTGAAAAACTTTTTAGGTTTTCACTCCCAGTTTCTGAAACGAAGTAATAAAAAATTTAATTAAGATGAAATGCTTTTGCGGAAATCTTTGCACTAATTTGTCAGGAGCAAATTGGTTTTGAAAAAATTGTTGCCTAACAGTAAAACTAAAAAAGGAAATAAATGGAAAGGATAATGTAACTTTTCGCTGTCTATACCAGACACCTTCAGACAATCTTGTAAAATCTTTGGAATTGTGTATTTTTCATTTGCAGTCTGATTGACATTGAAGGTTGTCAACACTTAGAGATGTTGATTTATTCGATTTTGAAATTTCCTGATGTCAACTCTCTTTTCAATGAATCAATCCAAATACGATCTATTCCAAAGAACAATTGGCCAAATTATCTACTTCATCTAACACAATACATGTGGATTCCTTAATTTTCCTTTTATAATTATCAGGTTCCATCATTAGGATCTTTTCGTTGTTCCAGTTCATCATATGATCTCCGCTATTTGAACATACATGATCAGCGATTTGTGATCTTGTAATGTCTCTATTTTTGCTGAAAAATTTTTGAGTTCTTTCAATGAAGCCTAGAATTATTCAGTATAATCATAAACAGGGTGCTAGACAAATTGCTTATGGCTAATGCAATGGTGAATATATTTTTGACTTTCTCACAAGTTTTTACTAAACAGTTCCTATATCTATGAATATAATCATCATCTCTAAAATAGAGGAGATATATTTACAACTCAGAAATTATACGCGCTAACATGTTCTTTGGAATAGGTTAACCTATTCTCAGTTTGAGTTGCCATGTTTTCGGAGATGGGTTGAATATTTACTTGTTGACATGCTTCTTTCCAGAGATTGGAGAGATCTCTAGAATCTTTGCTCCTACCCTAACACGATACCTACTCGTATGTAACATCAGCTGCTGGAAAATTATGAAAATGAACATTTGGATCTCTGTTTGCCCAATAAAAACACTGATGATATAAACAATAATCTGGCATTGTTGTCTAAACGACATCCAACCAAATTGAAAAATAATAAACATAAAATAACAAGGGTATTGAAGTAAACCAAATTTAAAATCAACAAACGTCAAACAACCGCTAATCGTTTAGCTCGTAACAATAATGATCGCCTTTGGGTGTTATTCCGGAAAAACTCCCGACGTTGCCAAATCTCCAAAAAAATTCCTAAAATTCAGGAATAATTTTCCACGCTTTTCACGCATTCGACAACACGCCCGAAACAATGGGTGCCCTGATTAGGTCATTCACGGATGGGCCACTCCAGTGAGCCTGGAAAAAGCCATCAATTTCCTGCACGAACGGTGGAGGCTCGCGACTACTCAAGTGAACACAATAGAAAATCAGCAAACGTCTAAAAACCGTTACTTGTTCCTCTAGTTACAAAAATGAACACCAGGGGAAGCTTCGAGTTATCTCGAAAAAATCGCGACGTTGCCATATCTCGAAAAAATCCCCAAAACCCCAGAAATCATTTTCCACGTTTTTCACGCATTTGGTAGCATGCCTGAAACAATCGCTGCCAGATTAGGTCATTCACGGATGGGCCACTCCAGTGAGCCTGGAAAAAGCCGTCAATTTCCTGCACGAACGGTGGAGGCCCGTGAAAGCAGCGTAGTGGGATCGGCTGAATGCCTCGTTGAGTAAATGTTTTTCCTTTTTCAGTTTTTCCTCGGCCATGAAGCGTAATGAAGGCTATGCAGGGGCTCGCGTGCGGGTTTTCCTAACATGCATTGCACAAAGTGGTCATTCAATATCAGCAATTGAATGGAAAATTGCCTGGTAGACAAGGTGAGGGGTCGATCGATGGTTGTTGAAATCGTGTCACAGTTTATGCAGGGGGTGGCTCAAAGTGGAATACAGGAAGGGATGAATTGGGTGACAAGCAATTTTTTCGGAAAATGTTTCGGTAGATTATTGGTACGATGAACTATATACACTACTATTTACTTAAAACTCAGTTTTAACCGATAGGTATAAAATTCAATGATTTGCTAATTTAATGACAAAGGGGTTTGAGAACTTTAGGGTATTTCCCGAAAGAAATTTATCAATTCGGGGGTTCAAGAAAACAAAGTGTAGAGCTCCTACAATAATTTCAATCTTCAAATTTTCATAAAAGGTGAATGATCTGAATATCTCAATTCAGTTTCTTCAAATAGGTTGATTATTTCCAAAAAAGCATCCTTTTTCTCGGAATTTAATTGGATATTTAGGGAGAATTACCGCTGTTTCTATGGGAAATGATTACCCAGTGTTATGGGTCATCCCTTGAAGAGACAGTTCTGGTATTATCATTATTAACTCATCTGATGCATTGGTAAAGTTCGGCAACCAGCCAAATCGTACAAGGTATTCTATAAACTATGGCCATTCAAAATTTATATGCCTCGATATCTCAGAAGAAACGGAACCAACCGAAATGAAATTTCGCGGCCACATACAAGATGCTCATAGTAAGCCTCATGCAAAATTTTTTGGCCATAGTGTTAACAGAACCATAGAAAATTCAATTGTAATATTGAAAAAAATTATCTTTATATTTCCATAACAAGATATCCGATTCGAGTGAAATTTATTTTGTGAATAGAGATTGAGATACTGAATGTTCGTGCAAAATTTCAAGATGATCGTATCACCAGGATCATATAATTTAATGTTTTTAATTATTGTATTTATTCTTTATCGAAGTTCGACTGTATCTAGTTGCATATTTATTCATAGATTTCCAGCCTAAATACAGTTGAACAGTTTTTCTTTTCTGAATATCCATCGATTCAGTCAGTGCAGTCTGTATAAAACCTCAAAATTGAAAAATTCAATCATCCAGATAGTAGGTATTACAGCATACGGCAAAAAAACGTAAAAAAGTAATCGTTTTAAGGATTCCGGCTGCACATTCCCATAAATCCCCCTCTAAAGCAGTCACATAAATATCACCCTAAGAAAATATTACAACCGTATGTATCAAAATCCATAAAGTCCCCTGAAATATGCCCCGATCCGCTCAGGGGAAGGCGCACGGCCTTGAGAAAAAAGCAATCTTCTTTACCGGCCTACAATATCGCTTTCAGGGAATGCAATTATTCGCGACCTTAATCTCTTCATTCTGTCGCGTGTCTAATTCCATTTTGCAGAAGATAAAATTCCTAGCATAATGTTAGGACACTTCACGGTAACTGCGGAATTTATACGTCTTGTAATAAACAGAAGCAACTACTCTATTTTTCGTTGAAACTGAGGTAAGAAACAGTGGCGTCACGAGCACGAGCAGCCGAGTCATGAGGTGACTCGAAAATATTAAGTTGTAGGCGTAGCGGTGACGAAAATATCACAATTGGTGATTATGACATGATTGTCTGATCAACAACAGTTTGTACTTATGTTCTGCAGATCTTCATAACCAATAATTTGTTTCTGACGAATTGTATAGAAACGTAAAGTACTAATTTTTGAATTGAACTCAATAACTCAATACTCAATACTCCGTAAAATGAACGGACTATTATAACTGAAGTGATTTTCGTTGATTATCCAGACTGTTGATTTTCCCAGGGTTCCCAACATTCAACTATTCCATAAATTCGATTATAAAGCCATAACTTCAGCACGGAATTCCACAAACTTAATAAAATAAAATTGAATGCATAATAACCGGGTATCCATGCAATGATAGGGAATTAGAACACAGCCAAACACGTAGAAGTAGATTTCCTCTAGCAGAATCCCTCGATTTGGCTTGTTTCCAAATGCTCGTTGTGCTCCTGATGTGTGAAAAATATTATCCATGTTAGGTTCCGTCAAAATAAGGATGTCAGACCCAGTCTGATTCCAGCGACTGGGTCTCATGAAATATAGATTTTTTCGATGGAAGTGGAAATGAATACAGGCAGTATTTCATCGAGTTAGATACTGGGATGTGGGAAACTGAGAAAGGAAGGTTACGTCTTATTTTCATCCGGAAACTTTTACCAGAACAGGTTCCTTTGGAGTTGATGAAAGTATTAGGATCTAGGTCCATCTTCTGTTCTTGCTGATAGGCTGTTATTTATTTGGTTTATTCGGAATTGAGGAATAATAGAACCAAAAGATATTAAATTTTGCTTTGGCAGTTTTCTAACGTGCTTTCAAACATATTGTAACTATCCTGAAGAGCTCCTGATACCATCTTAGTACGGGAAAATAACTGCCAATGAAGATAAAACATGTTCATCTTCTATAAGACCTCTGACTGCTCCTTTTGTTCACAATACTGAGACACTCCGCATCTACGAACTCCTGATTATAATCAACCAAACAAACCATTTAATTGTGAGTTTCTCGCCCCAATTTCAAAGCTTTCCACATTGAAGCAATCAAGTTATCTGGGTAATGAAAATGTCAGAAAGTTTAATCAGCTTCTGAATAAGACACATTCATTGTATACGGTGGTTTCACTGATGAAAGCGAGTATTAAATAGAAACGTCCCAATTCTACCAATGAGATATGGTGTGACATCCTTTGTTTGGAGAAACAGTGGAAGATCGAAAACTGAGATATTGTGCCACCTTCACGGTTGTCGATATGATCGCGCGAAAAGACGATAAGTTCCGTGAGGAACAGCTACAAAACTTGAAATTTTGTGGGTGTATGATCTACAGATTTACGCGTTGTTTTTTCCAACGATATAAATGACATATAAGAAATAATGTCTTCCTCTTATCTTATCTGGGAGTGGCCTAGTTCAACCAGTATGGAAGGCTGAGGCACTCGAATTATTTAATATGCCAAGCTGCCCGTAATAGCAGATTGAAGTATTTAAGGTTTGAGCATACTGCTTGAATTAGACCACTCTCAACGATAAGAGAAAGATAACTACATTATTTTCAGAGGTTCATTTATTTCATCAGGAACGTATCAGGTTAATCTTTCGAATGTTCAATTGTTCAACTAGATGGCAAAACTCTCTCCCTGATGCATTGAATACAGTGTTGCCATGAGTGTAAACCACGAAATTCGTGTAACTTCATTGCATTGCGTGTATATTTCGTGTAGTGGTCAAAAGTGTGTAATTTGCAGAAAGCAACTCGATTGACATAACAATTGCTTCGCAGAACCAAAGTTGACTTAATCATGAAAAAATATGTTCTCGTTCTATTGATTCATGAATCCGTTCACAGTTCGTTCACCTCTTATCAAAGCAGCTTTTTGTGGCAGATCGTTGGACTATATGATCAATTTTTATTTTACAAAACAGAAATATCATTTCTGCATATTATTGGATTGTTCAATATTCAATTTTTTTGCGCGCAAATAAACATCAATGACGTGGTATCAGACGACCGTATATATTTCATTCATAGCATGATTGTCAGCTTTCTAGGTTTCTTAACATGATACTCAAATCAACATTAGTATCATGGGTTCTCGAAGAAATCATATATGAACCCTCAGCTATCTAAGTTAAGGTTATGTCGATGGACGATCACAGCAAAATTGAACAAAATAATTATGAATGAATCACAACAAGAAAGAAGAAGAAATCAGTAGTGTGCATTGCGTTCACTGGTTGCGTGTAAAAACATGTATTTGAACATTGGAGTAATAGTGAATTTTGGTGTTGGCAACACTGATTGAATATCGTATGTTTCCTATATGAATTTCCAATCCTGTATTGCACATATTAAATTAATATATGATTCCTTCTAACTATATTTTATGCTTGTTTCATACAAGCACAAAAAATAATTGGACTTATTTCACCTACGGCCTTCTCAAATAACCCTTATTTTCTCCCCTCTCTTTTCCAAACTGGAATAATCCATTCTGTCGAAAGAAACCAGTTCATATCACCTGAATTCTCACCTGAATTCTCAGGATACCGTTCGCACCCTTCTCGTAGCGATACCCCATATAACCCCCAATAATACTCGGAATCAACAAGAAATGGGATAAAGGGTGGCATTCGACATTTTTATTTCATTCAGGGAGACGCATATGTCTTCCAATCTTGAGTATCTTAGCCTTGCCTGGAAATAAGCCAGCCTGCACAACAGAGGCGACTCGTGCAAAGGTATTTGGACCGACAATTTCCTCAGTGAATATTTTATTAATTCTAAAACTTGAATGAAGTGGAATCATGTTTATATGGAATTTTTTACTTATTTTGAGGTATTTAATCAGCTTAAAAAGTATTGAAACTTTGTCATTCAACCCCAAGTATAATATTTTCCATCCCTGAATACTGACATAATTATCTCAACAAACTTTTTTTGCCTAAACAAGTTTTCTCAGTATATTATAAAGAACTCAATGTGCTCGTATACTATCAAGAAATCTCCCAATCCATAAATAATACATTCGTGTCATCTACATAGAAATGCATTACTATTAACAGTCACTTCATCAGAATACACTAACCATTAGAATTAAGCATGAATGATAATAATAATTCAATGTTCGTGATCACATTAACTTTCCTTCAGAGGTAATCGAAAAATAATCTACGTATTCAATCATTTTATTGCACGTTATTATCGAATGAAGTTTGTCACAAGCTTTTTATCCATATTCCTGAACTGAATTGATGATTACCAACTATTATGGGTTCGTAGACAGTTATGTAAGATGATTGCTTGGATAACCAACATGATTTGAAAAAACCCTCCTGCCTCTGAAGCAGCTTTTTCAAATATTGAAGGAAATTCAAGAAAAAATTCGAATGTGACTGTAATTTGTAGCATGGAAGTGATATTTATATTAGTTATTAGTTTCTCGTGATTTTACTGTTTCTATATTATGCGTTGCATTATGTTGGAAGAAGATATGTATTTTAAGATCAACTTCGTCATACTCATAGGTATCTGGTTTCTAAACGAGATTCAATCTTCTTGTTTCAAAGTCTTTTGATTTCGAGCAAGTTATTTGAGTGTTCTGTTTTGGTAAACGATCAAAAAATAACTTTTCTCAGTGTAAAAAAAAAGTAATTCCTTTGCCAGAAATAATATTTTCAAAGAAATGCAAGGTCTTCTCTCAAATATTTATTTTTTTCTGTGAGGGGAAAAATTTTTGACATTTTATCTCTCTTGACAGGTAACAAAATATAACTTTTCATGAAATTACTTTTTTCCCGGGACAAAAGTGACTGTAAATATATCCGGGAAAAAAGTTCCCGGGGAAAAAAGTGATTTCGTGAAAAGTTAGATTTCTTTTACTATTAAATTGTCGATAGATATAGTGTACTATACGCTGAGAAAATATTAGATTTTAGCTCTCGGTTTTTTACATAACATAACCTCGAGCTAAAATATAATACTTTTTCCCTTGTAATAAATAATAATAACTATTTTTCTGTAACGGGAAAAAAATTTGACATTTTATATCTCTCGACAGGTCATATAACCTTTTACGAATTACTTTTTTCCCCTCCCAAAAAAATGAGTTTCTATTTATCCGTGAAAAAAGTGCTCACTTTTTCCCGGGGAAAAAAAACATTTCGTGGAAAGTTATATTTCTTTCACTATTGAATGATCGTTGTTTTCTGTCACAGAGAAATTAGTTCATATACACGGGAAAAAAATCAGACTTTAGCTCTCGGTTTTTTGTCAACATAACCTCGAGCTAAAATCTAATACTTTTTTCCCTTGAATAATAAATAACTATTTACTGTGCGCGTTTCTGATTAGTGGAAATTACGCCCAGGGAAATAAAAATCGAAAATGATAATGTAACAGAACAGAATATTCTCTGAATTCTGCTGATAATTTCCTGAATGACAGTACACTATTTCCACTCCAAAAGAAAACCCATCACTTCCACCCATAAACCATTAATCTCTCGCTTCAAAACCTCCGAAACTACTCGCAAGAACTCTGATTTACATTCAGTTAATATCTTTTTCCTCCCCAACCGAGGGGAGGTAATATTCAAATGCCCTTAATGGTCTGAGAGAAGGTTAATCTTTCAAAAGGCGTTCAGCTCTCCGAAAGTGACATGAAATTTAATGGGCTACCAGGAATTTATGGGCGCACTGGTGATTTGAAACGAGTCTGGCAGCACGTATAGGAAGGGTTGAAAGGTAGAGGCTTATAAATCAGGACAAAACAAGGTTTAAATGTCGGGAGCAAATAGGAAAGTTACGTTGGGATTGGCACAGATGGAAACGACTGAACATCGTTCAATCATCAAGTGGATTTAGGGCTATTGGTGCAATTGAAACGCTTAATTTGAGTGCCATATCAGATGGAAATAATGATTGAGAGCTTGGGTTATTTATTTCATGAGCATGCTCTGGTAGAAATATTTCTGAGAAACTCATTTTACATTACAAAGTATGATTGTTTGAGCCACTGCGTATATTAAGAATGTTTATTATATTATTTTCACCTTATGTGCCTGTGAGATTATCTGCGGTCCGGGCGATATCGCCGGGCAGCATGTGTTCAGAATGAAATCGAGAACTGGCCAGACGCTAATGTACCTATCACTTGCTAATTAATTAAATCGAGTTTATTTAAAATATCATAAAAGTGTTTTATTCGTCTTCAGAAATATAAATAGCCAAATTCACTATACAGCTAACATTAAGTGGTCCGAGCGAACCGGATGTTGAAGCTATAATTCTTCCAAATATAAAAAGAAGAATTAGGGAAATTGTTGCATTCTGAAGAAAATGAATAATTCCTTTGGAACGAAAGTGGTTGCGAGAAATCGAGTCCGCTGATCATAGGTAGAAAAAACTCGTTCACAACTGCAATCAGGTAGGACACAAAACAGTTTTTTCTGATATTTACTTGGAAGTCCGAATATCTGAATCGAATTATGGACATTTCATATACATGAGGAATCATCATTATTGCTGACGCAGTTTTTTGCATCCTGTCTTTAGGGCGAGTGAAAAATCAGTGATTTTTTATGAATTAACTCCTTTGAATGGTGACCTTGTGAACTTATGTGCTGTTTTCTTTTTGTTGAGACTTCATTAAAAAGATAAAACTTATGCTCTGCTTCGTAATGAACAATTATTTCAAGTTTCTTAAATTATTGGTTATACAGATTGTTATAATCGCCTTTGAAATGAGTTTGCTTTAACTCCGCTAGAAATTTATTTGCTATTGTGATAAACAATTGCTGTTTATTCAAAATTTCTGTCTTGAATTAGCTAGTTGGCTTGAACAAATATACTACTTGAGTGCATTTTGCCTTTACTTCGGAGTTATTATTGGTTGCTTTGCTGAAGGAAATTATAGAAATTTATTTGCTTGCATTATTGAATTATTGTATTGCTATTTGACATATTTTTCGTTCAGCTATTGAAGAAAACATCCCATTGAATTTTGTGATATTACTACAACCTATTTCTATTGTGTAACGAATGTTCATGAATTTGATTGCTTTTAATTTTGGGTTTTGGTATTTTATAATTCGTATGTTTTGGGAGATTAATAATTATTGCTTTGTCAAAATTTCTATTCACTTTGAAAAATTACTCAACTTGCTGAGTTTGATTACCATTTTATTCACATTGAAGAATTTTTTTGGTGAATGTGCTTCACAATAATTGCTTGCTTATATTTTCAACTTTGAATTTATTTTCTCACTCACAAAGAATTGTTGTATGAATGAATTTCTCAGTGGTCGATTGAATCAACCCAATCAGAGAATAATTTATATTATAGTGCTTTCATGATCATTTAAAATTGAAATTAAATTTGATCTGCTGATATATTATATTAAGTGCTTTTACTTTTTTGGGAGATATTTTTTTTTGAGGTTTTGCATTTGATAATTTTAGTTTTTGTCAAATTGCTGGATCATTGGTAGCTTGTTCGATCTCTAAATTTCAATTTCTTTCATATTGTCCATTCAAATTCTTCTTAAATCGTTCATATTATTTATTGCTTGCTTGTTGAAGGCACTACTTTTTTATCGGAATCGCGCTTTTACATAGTGGTTTGTCGGAACTTTTGCATATAATTTTTTCCAAATTTTGCTTCGAGATGACTGATTACTGACTGAGCAGGCCATCTTAAATGCAGAATTGATCGAACTTATAGTAACTTTAAGAAGGAGGGGAGCGGCAAAAATGAATGTGAGCGGTTGCAAGGCGAGAATTCAGAATTTGGAAAAATTGTGGACTACCTTTGAGTCAAATCATTATGCCTTACTTCGGTTGGAATCTATTGCGGAACTGAAAAAAAAGGATAAGTATTTTACGGCTAATCTTTTCGATATTACTGAAGAGCTCTATTTGCAAAGAAAAACTGAATTTCAAACCTTTTTGGATTCGCAACCAGACACTTTGAATTCGGGTAGCTCTCAAGTTGCAATCAATTCAATTCTATGCATGCTGAGGAAATGGAAAGGCTTCCTAGAATTTCTTTGCCTACATTCAGTGGTGACTTTTGCGAGTGGGAGTCCTTTAGAGACTTGTTCAGTACCTTAGTACTTAAGAAACACAATATTTCCAATTACCAAGCTCCACCATTTGAAAACAAGCCTGCGTGGAGATGCCAAGCGTTGATAGACAGTTTTGCTATAACTGAGGATAACTTTGAGTTAGCTTGGAATGCTCTTAAGGAAAGATACGGAAACAAGCGTAGGCTAGTATCTTCTCACCTCAATGCTGTTTTTGCGGTCAAACCAATGAAGAAGGAAGCTTCTTCTGAAATTAAGAGAATTCTATCTGGAATAACTACTCCTTTAGCTTCTCTTAGAGCCCTCAAGCGCCCGGTCGATAGCTGGGATGATGTTTTGGTACACTTGGTGGTGACTTTATTGGAAGCTGAGACTAGAAAGCATTGGGAAAAATCACATTGGGAACAACATGGACTCACTTGAACCCCCCAGTTTCAAATTCTTGTCTGGTTCCTCGAAAACCAAATTTCAATTTGGAAGCTTTGGAAGATACTTCGCATAAAAACAGTCAAAGGTAAATTCGGATTCCGTGCAAAAGAGCTTTAATCCCAAGCATGCGAACTTAACATTAGCGTCGTCTAAACATACCACACCGAAAATCGTGCAAACAATTGCCTCATTTGTTCGAAAGGACCATTTTTTTCTATTTTGCAGTTCGTATAAAAATAAGACCCCAGCTCAAAGAAGGGATTTTGTTATGAGCAAGAAGCGTTGTTTTAACTGTTTATCTCAACATACTCTGAGGGATTGCAAATCCCGTAAACGTTGCCAATATTGTCAAGGAAAGCATCATTCTTCACTCCACTTTACTATTCAAGAGAGCACAAATCAGACATCCACCAGCGGGGCTGATCATTCCTATAATTCTGCTGGTACTTCGACTAGGTCTACAGTAAATTTCTGTAGATCACCTGCAACAGTACTGTTGGCTACAAGCTCTTGTGAGAATTTGCTGCGACAATGGTACTGTACTTATGCTCGGGCATTGATCGACCAATGCTCTCAATCTTCATTTATTTCCGAATCCCTATGCCAGAGGTCAAGAATGAGGTACAAACCTGTAGTTTTACCCATTTCCGGTGTAGGGGGAAAAACAAATTTTACGTGCCGCAAAGTTGTGAATTTCGAATTGAAATCACATTATGCCTCTGAATTCTCATCTAAAGTAGAAGCGTTTGTACTGCCAGAAATCGTCCATATTCCCCAAATTGGACCAACGATTCACAATGGAGTCATCTTGATCTCTTATGCTAGCTGACCCAAATTTTCTTAAAAAAGGATGCGTGGAGGTGTTATTGGGTGCCACAGTCCATGCAGCAATTATGAGAGGAGAATTAATCCGTGGAAAGGCTGATGAGCCAATTGCTATGAACACTAGCTTAGGTTGGATAGTGTCGGTAACACTGCAATGCCTGGTGAATTTGTTTCTTCTCCACTGTCTTGCATTCTCAATGATTCAGAAGCTTCATTGAATGACATGTTCTCTAGGTTTGTAATTCAGGAGGAATTTTTTTGATGAAATAAAACATCCAACTCCCGATGAATTGACTAGTGAGAACCATTTTGTTGGGACTCATTTCAGAGATGCTGCAACAGGTCGCTATACAGTCCATTTGCCATTCAAAAATTATGCAAAGAGTTTAACTTTTCCAACATATACAATACAGCAAGGAACATGCTACTCAAAATGGAGGAACGTTTTCAACGGGATTCCCAATTGAATTATTATACAAAGATTTCATGTCCGAATATCTCGAGATGGGGCATATGAGAGAGGTAGAATACTCCAAGCTTTCTGATTGCCGCTATTTTTACCTCATCATGAAATATTGAAACAAAAGGATAAATCGTTAAACTGAGGACGGTCTTCAATGGTTCGGCAAAAGCTGCGGATGATCTTCAATTAATGATGTGCTTTTTCAAGGTGCAAATCTCTTGCCAGATGTCCAACTTGATCCTGCGGTGGATGAAATACCCGTTTGTTTTTGCAACCGATATTCGACAAATGTTTCGTCAAATTCGAGTTGCTGAAGAAGATCAATCTTTTCAGCTATCTTATGGCGATTTCAATCCGATGAACCTATAAAAATATTTTTATTACAAACGGTTACATATGGTATGATAAGTAGTCCATTTTGGCCAACAGAGTACGAAAGCAACTTGCTGAAGATGAGCGTTGCAACTTATCCATTGGGCTCCGAAAATATTAGCAGACGAGACCTATATGGATGATGCCATGTCTGGAGGCTATGAACTAGAAGATGCTTTGAAAAAGCAAAATGAATTAATCAAGTTGCAAAGTGGGTGGTTTTCGAGCTACATAAGTGGCTTTCTAACGATTCAAGATTGGTAAATCAATACCAGTCGAGGATCGAGCTGCTCCGCTTAACAATGATTGTTCCGATCTCTGTTTTAATGTACTGGGTCTTTCGTGGAATACTGTTGGAGATTTTTTCTGCATTGAAATGAATATTGATGACCTTAAGGATGATTTCTTATTAACCAAAAGAACTGTGCTCTCTAAGGCATCAAAACTATTCGACCCACTAGGCTGGGTGGCTCCAGTAAAATATCTAACAAAAGCGTTTCTGCGCAGCCTATGGCTTCATAAAATGGACTGGGACAATCGAATACCTTCCGAATTGGCAACCAAGTGGATGATTTGGTACAAAGAGTTAGTTCATCTCAGAAATATCGAGTTGGACGGTGGTTGGGTTTTCATCCTAATGCTGAAGTAGTTGAAGTTCATGGTTCGCGGACGCCAGTTAAAACTGCTTACTCGGCTGTCACGTACTTACGTGTAGTTTTTGAGAATCAAGTCAAGGTTCATATTCTACAGGC
>CM024241.1:105390256-105448896 GCA_013421045.1 Propylea japonica | reverse complement strand
TATAATCATTTCCGCCTCAATTACTCTTATGGCACGTTGAACCAATTACACATATCACTCATTAAATAGTTTAAATTACGTAAAGTACAAAATTTCCAGCGAACTATGTAGTTCGTGACGAGTCGACAAGAGGGAGTGTCTGTAGGTCTTTCACAAGACTGACAATCAAACTCTGACATACCCCCAAAGGAAGCAGAGAGGGTGTTCGCCACCCAATTTCCAACATAACTCGTATTCATTGACATTTCATGTTGCTGGTTACAGTGTCACACCTCTGAAGCTAGCTTGAATTGCGTTCATAGTTGAGGGTGAAATGGGTGGGATAGTCGTATTCAGGAGGCACAATTTTGGAGCCGTCATGGCGCAGCAAGGATTCCAGGCATTCTGACGGATCTTAACTAATCTGGAAGGTGTCAGGGCATCGAAGGAAACTAAGAAGGAATATCATCGTAATAACCATGAATGGAATATTCGCTTTATGATGGCAACAAAGAATCTTCGCATAGATAAGGGCTTTCATGTGGCAAGGCTATTCTTTGATTTCTCTCGAGCATTTGATAGTCTGTCCTTTTCAGTTTATTCTGGACAAATTTTACAATCTAGATTTTCGGGGTGTGTTCTTGGACTGGCTTCGTAGCTATTGGTAGGTAGATCCATGCAAGTTAAGCTTGAAAATTATTTGTCTGCAGAACATATTGTCAACTTTGGAGTACCACAAGGCTCTGTCCTTGAGCCATTCTATTTCTACTTTTTATGAACGATCTCTCTGTTCTGTCAATCTGCGGATGATGCTTTTCGACCTGCTAGCCCATGGGGATACTATTCTCTAATAAAATATTTATTGACCCTATTTGCTGATGATGGTTCGGTGGTAATAAGAGACTCATCGTTTGAGGAGCTACAAGTGCTTGTCGGTTTCTTGTGAGTGCTTCGTTGACTGGTGTCATGAGAACCATTTGATTATAAACATTGGTGAAACTGTGGAATATTTTTCACATTATGTCGAAGTAATCTGAAGATTACAATTCACCATTTGAATGAAGACCATAATTCCAAAGAGAGTGCAAAATTCTTGTAATCTACTTGAACAGAGGATTGAGGTGGTCCATTCACATCGATTCATAGTGTAGCAGGCTCAACAGTTCTTATTTTGCAATAAGTAGGGTAAGAGATCTCCTTCCTCCAGAAGCTCTCAAAAATATCTATATAGTTGGTCTACAGCCATTTGTTGTATAATGTTATTCTCTGGGGAATTGATTTTGCAGAAGCAAATTTTGCGTATGATATACAATGCACCTCCGCGCCAGTCATGCAGGCAGTTGTTTGTGGAAAGTTGGTATACTAACCTTGCCTTCCATCTTTATTTTTGAATGTCTTTTGTACGTGAAAGAAAACGAACAAAAGCAGATTAAATATCCAGCTTTCATGGTTATAATACTAGAAATGAGGCATTGCTACATTCCCTAAACATGATATACTATAAATAAAATGTCTCCTATGTACCAGTCCATAAAACTTTATATTCATCTGTCTTATAGCTTCAAAAATCTTAATTATAACGAGTTCAAATGAAACATTAAGATTTATTGTTGAACTGGAAAGTGCTACTATACTGTAAATAATTACTTGAATGATTGTAAAGAAACCTAATTATATTATTATTTTGACTTGTCCTATGCATGTATATACGTGTCCAAAAGGATCAATAAAATTATTACCTATTATTATTTATTATCGTTCGGATACGAGTTTTTTTTCATGTTCGAATGAAAACCGCTGTGTTTTAAAGACAAGAAAAAGATTCAAAATCAAGTTATCCACCAATTTCTGCCTATTTATAACGTGTGTACATTGAAAAGAGCCAAACATCAATGAAAGATCACAAGTTATTCCCAACAAAAATGTCATAATTCAATTCAACTTCTTAAATTATCCTTATAGCCTAATTAAATTCGAACTCTTATCTGGAATTGGTTTAATTAGTATAAGGTTAGAAGTTTTTTGTGCCAAAAACTCTTATATTCTCATATTAAGTGACAAAAGTTAGTCAAATTTTCAATTGTTTTATCGAAGAAAAATTCACATCAGGAACAGATTTCTAGTGTGACTATCAACTAGCTGCTTGATAACAACAAAAAAGTTGAAATATTCGAGTTGTTCACTTTGTTGTCAAAACATATTTATATTCATGATTTGAAATGGTCATTGGAACATCTCCTGTGAAGCACTATAGAGTCAAAAATATATCATAATAGCTTATATCTCCACAACGCCCCATTTGCGGACACATAATAATATGAAATTCTTACTTTTCTGAGGTCACGAATTAGCTCACTAAGTATTGGAATGGTATTAAAATACCCGTTATATCATGTAATATTTAATGAATACAAACGAATTTGCTCCTTTCACATACAAATAACAATAGGAACGCTTTGTATTATTTTGAAATTTACATGGAAAGTGTTTTTTTTATTCTAAGTTCGCTCTCAAGGCAGTCTCCCATTTTCTGCCAAGAAGCATAAAACTTTCATATAATGCAATAATGATCACATTTTTCGAAGAAATCTGAGAGATGCTTGAGTTTTTTTTTCAGAAAGATAACAGCAGTTATTCATACGGTTTCCCCATACGTATTGTATTTTAACAAAGAATGTTATACATAAGAAACTGAAGAATTCGATCAATTTGTAAGCGTTATACAAAAAAGTGCTTCTTTATGCAGAAGATTTCGAAAAAAAAGATTTTTCAACAGAAAATAAACTTTTTCTCATATTCCAGGACTATCCAGTCATTCTGAGACAGCCTGTTTAATTTTTTGATCAATATAAACAAATTTCTAGAAACTATATGATCTACATAACGTTTTCTAACTCCTGTTTCCTTCTTTTTCAGCTCATCAAACCTACGTGACGTACCACCATCTCCCAAACGTCGAAAAAGCAAATTCATTGCCTACATACGTGAAATCTCACGGATTCGAAACGTCGAAAACAAGACCACTGTTTTAACATCCTATAACCAGGTTGAAGCTCGGTGACCCTTTTTTTACACGTTGAAAATTGCGACGCAATTCCTTTGTTATCTCAATCACGAACGTGTTTAGGATGGAAATATCCCGATTCACGCGATGGCTGCGTCACATTCTGGCGTTAGGGATAACAGAAACCACCCCCTATATGCTTTCTGTTTGATCTGAGACATTTCCTGAGAAGCTATGGGCCATATAGGTTGCTCAGTTTGATATATGCGTTCTCCCCACGCGAGAATATCGAAGATAACTTGGCTGGGCCGCAGGAAGAACCTGGAGGAATACATCAAGCTTCCCTAAGGACTTGCATATTATTTATTACGTTGGTACAGCAAACATTGTAACGTTCTCTACCACCATAGGACTTGCGGCCATCTCTCACTCTACACGGGAGTGAGGGATATAATTCTGCCTGAAAATGAAATGTTGTATAGACTTTCAGTTAATTTCACTCAAGAGATTCAATATGAGATATTTCTGAGAAAGGAATTCAAGGGAAAGGATTATTTCTGGTATATTAAACTCAGGATGAAATTAGGGTTTTGATTTTCTGCTTGATGTAGGATAAAACATTTGCTCCTTTGATATACCTTGTTTCCAATTAATCATATGTTCTTATTGTTATATAGCATAAAGCCTTCAATACTTGCTTCTATATCCATCACAGTTCAAGTGATTCCAAAATTTTCATTACTCATGAACAGTCTGAACAATGAAGTTAATTTCATTGACTTTCTCTCATTATGAAATATGAATTTATGAAATCTTAAAAAAGGATTATCAACATCTAGTACTGAATGTCCTAATATCTGGGGATCATTGTAGGCGAATAAAACATTTTCCAGATAAAAAACACAACATGTTCCTAGCTAAAAGTAAAGCTCATTTTCAGGAGAAAAACAGAAAAGTGAAGCTAAAAACAAAAACTCATGGAGAACAGTAACAAAGTCAAATACAGAACACTAAATTGAAAAGACAAAGAAGAAAAAGTTAAAACAATCAAATAGATATGAAATCAGCTAATTAAAAATACAAAAAATAGTCTAGTCGGGTGACATTTGCCTTTTTTCATTTTTTTAAATTTTTCGATTAGTTTGGTCAATGTTTTATGTATTTTTTAATCAGCTGATTTTATATCTATTTTAATTGTTTTAACTTTTTCTTCTTTGTCTATTCAATTTAGTGTTCAGTATTTAACTTTGCTACTGTTTCTCCATGAGTTTTTGTTTTTTAGCTTCACTTTTGTGTTTTCTCTTGAAAATGAGCTACTTCAGCTCATAACTGAAAATACAAATTACCTTTATTATAGCACCTTCCAGGCGAGTGAATTTCCACAGACGTTGCATAGAAGATTGTAATCAATATGCAATTGAATTTTTTTTTGACAAAATTCGATAAAGGTGTCGGATCTTTTTGTCGATCAAGAAATACAGTGGAACTTAACTATAATGAACGTCTGTATAAGGAATTTCTCTGTATAAAGAGTTTCGTACAGACATTACCCTTGAATCCAAATTCCATGTTAAAATAGCCTATAAAACGAAGTAAATTCTCTTTATAACGAAATATTCAACATAACATCACCCTTTGAATGGGTATTGGTAAGAAGGTGTAAGGGTGGTTTTTTTCCGAAATGGTTTTGGACGTACGTAATAAATCCCAACTCTAAACTAAATCATTACGGCGGGCAGACAGATCCTTCTGAAACAGTCTTAAATACATCCCTGGCTGTTTGGTTCAATCTAGCCATTACGCTTGTGTGAAAAGTTGTGCGAAAATGTCTGAAAATAAATACTTAAGTTTGATTGATGAACTTGAAATTTATCAGTGAAGTCGACCGCTACATTGCCGACTATAGAAACACATTTTCTGTATAACGTAATTCCTCTATAACGAATTTTTTTTTGTGGATTTAGCGCTTTCATTATAGAGAAGTTCTATTATATTCACTAATCTATACTATAGTTACTCATCCTACATAAACATAACTTGAATAACTATCCTAGTCTGTTGTCTTGTGAAATCGTATGCAGAGTTACATATAGCTCGTAGGCTTTTTCAAAAGACAAAGAAATATTAATCTTCATTTCACCTTTATGAACTCGTCTGTATTACCATAAATTACAATATAATAATATAAATAATATCAAAGCTATAACAAATCAAACACAACGACGATACCCTAGTATGCCAAGTGAAAGCCGTATAGTTCACGGCTATATTAATTCAATTTCGCCGGAATATTCGAGGTCTCTCCATCGGTCCAGAAATATCTCCCTCTCCCAACAACGTCGTATATGCCGGAAACCGTTGTCTACGAAAATGTGAAGCCCATATTCGACGAATATTGGACGGGGCTCATCCCCAACCCTGCCCGAAGCGTAACGATAAAATAAATGGGCTAGAACGATATGTAAAAACCCTTCCAAAACACGGCCATCCGACAGCTATACGTCGAGGCAGGAAATACTATTCCTTATTCCTTATCGCCCGCTTGACGGAAAACGCCAAATCCCGCCTTATTTGTATTTCGTTATACATATCTTACACCATGTTTCAGATTGGTTGGCTTTGCTGGTTCGCGGAGTAGTTTGAATAAATATTGGAGTTTTCGGTTCGACATCGGTGAAGACAACGAGGTGAATCGTGCCTTTGGAGGTGTGTAAAACAGCCTCGACATTCGAGGAAGATATTACATCTCGAAATATCCGTATCGGGTGTTCGAAAACACGAAACCCTTTCAGGCATGTCTTTATTATAATGATCCTCCTGAAGATTTGATAAGAATATCAGATTTACGTTGGAATCAAGAATAAGAAAAGGTGAGCTACACAATGGACTATGCAAGAGCTGTAGGTCACTATTTTCTTGATTGCACGAAAAAGTGAATGTAGATTGAATAATAACTTGAGTTTTCGGTTTGGCATAAACAAAGACGACGAGGTGAATCATGCCTTTGGAGGTGTGTAAAACAGCCTCGACATTCGAGGAAGAAATTACATCTCGAAATATTCGTATCGGGTGTTCGAAAACACGAAACCATTTCAGTCTTGTCTTCTTTTTAATGATCCTTCTGAAGATTGGATCAGGATATCAGATTTACGTTGGCATCAATATTATGAGGAAAGGTGAGCTACACAATGGACTATGCAAGAGCTGTAGATCACTATTTTCTTGATTGCACGCAGAAGTGAATGTAGATTGAATAATAACTTGAGTTTTCGGTTTGGCATAAGCTAAGACGACGAGGTGAATCGTGCCTTTGGAGGTGTGTAAAACAGCCTCGACATTCGAGGAAGAAATTACATCTCGAATATTCGTATCGGGTGTTCGAAAACACGAAACCATTTCAGTCTTGTCTTCTTTTTAATGATCCTTCTGAAGATTGGATCAGGATATCAGATTTGCGTTGGCATCAATATTATGAGGAAAGGTGAGCTACACAATGGACTATGCAAGAGCTGTAGATCACTATTTTCTTGATTGCACGCAGAAGTGAATGTAGATTGAATAATAACTTGAGTTTTCGGTTTGGCATAAGCTAAGACGACGAGGTGAATCGTGCCTTTGGAGGTGTGTAAAACAGCCTCGACATTCGAGGAAGAAATTACATCTCGAAATGTCCGTATCAGGTGTTCGAAAACACGAAACCATTTCAGTCTTGTCTTCTTTTAATGATCCTTCTGAAGATTGGATCAGGATATCAGATTTGCGTTGGCATCAATATTATGAGGAAAGGTGAGCTACACAATGGACTATGCAAGAGCTGTAGATCACTATTTTCTTGATTGCACGCAGAAGTGAATGTAGATTGAATAATAACTTGAGTTTTCGGTTTGGCATAAGCAAAGACGACGAGGTGAATCATGCCTTTGGAGATGTGTAAAACATCCTCGACATTCGAGGAAGATATTACATCTCGATATATCCGTATCGGGTGTTCGAAAACACGAAACCATTTCAATCATGTCTTCATTATAATGATCTTCCTGAAAATTGAAACAGAATATCAGATTTACGTTGGCATCAAGAATATGAGAAAAGGTGAGCTACACAATAGACTATGCAAGAGCAGTAGTCTACTATTTTCTTAATTGCACGAATAAGTGAATGTAGTTCGAATAATAACTCGAGTTTTCGGTTTGACATTGGTGAAGACACACGGTTCACAACACGCATAACTAAACAGAAACAGAGCGATGTTGTCAAACTGACAGAATTGTCTATTACAGACCCTAGCTCTTATTACCATATCAGGGGAGCTGTAGACCAATAATCTCAATACGGAATAAATATACGGCACAAGTTCGTAACACCGAATGTTGTTCGCCTTCATAAACAGATTCTACTTGGCTGCGTCAACAAATCAGTGATTCTGTAAGAAATACACACCTGTATGAAACAGTAACTTATAAACCTTTCTCCAATTCGTCCTATAATCGAAATTTTTGGTACATCAATTCTCTGCTATTTCTCACACATAAAAACGAATAATTTACATCTTTCGCCATAGCACAGAATCAGCAAAAAACCACCCCCTACGAAAACCTAAGGAAAAGCAAGAAAGGATAGCTACCGCTGTCAATACACGGATTCCGTAAGTCTCGAATTCGCAATTTATAGAAATAGAGTGCATCGGGGTCGCAGAAGGGGCCTTCCTGAAGAATAATTGGTTCGAAGGGAAACGTTTGCCGTCCTGGCCCCTCGTGGCCCTTATTGCTCGGTATTCCGAACTGTCTCAGCTTTATCTGGATAGAAGCAATAAAATACGTCACATGCAAATGTTCTATCCATTCAGGGTGTGGTCACAGATGCCTCCTTCGAGGCTTAATTTAGTTTCAAAGTAGTTTGCAAACCCTCCATTGGAATAAACTAGGAATCTACACTGAGGGCGAACGAAATTGGAAAATTTATGGCTGACGGAAATGGAGTCGCCGTCTTGGTAGTGTGTTTTCGAATTAACTCAATAAGATTTTAGGACAGGAACATCAAAGAGCGCAGATCTATTCAGGCGCTGGGTTTTAATGTATTGACGACGGGGTGATGTCTTTATTTTTATTTCAGAGAGTGGTTAATCCGGAGATCGAGGAAACCACTAAAAGTCATCGTGTAAAGGACCATGATGTTTAGAAATAAAATGCAGAAAATTATTCCTGCGCGTTCGAATTTGTTGACCGTATTGTGTCTAACTATAATTATGCAATAATAGGGATGTTGACTACTTTTTGGAATTTATTTTATTTTAAAGATGAACCCTATACAAACACGAAAAAATTACTTTTTCCTTAAAAATATAGTAATTGCCAATAAAAAAGAGTAAATGAAATAACAAATCAAAATTCTCGCGGAAATGCTCAATTTTGTCTCGTTCTGATGATTACGTCATTATCCAGTGAACATACTTTGACTTCTGTCAAAGCGAACTGATTTGCCCGATCCCTTGTGGAAAAGTTCAATCTAAGCCTTCAAAATGAATAGGTCGGTCTGTAAATGCTGAATGAGGTGTTTCTTTTATTTGTAATAATAAATATGAGTTAAAAATTGGCTACTTACAAAGACAATTTCACGTTTTTAAGCTCCGCTGCACAAAAATCCTTGTTTTCAGCAAAGAAAACTTGCGACCATATGGAAATCTATCTTCGGTAAGTTACTACTATTACCCTTGATGAATCTCCATTATAAAGAAAATTGTAGATTATCGTTCTTGTAACGAACTAGGTATTCTGTTCTCTTTCAGCTTTCAACTTCATAAGTTCAAATCATAGATATGATAATATTATATATTTACCATGGTTCAAGTCATAGAACCGTGGGTTTCACAAAGCTTGATTGGTCATCAAATCATTTATATTGAAGTAAGTCGATGTTTATGTCAAAATGAACTGAAAATTGCAGAGAAATTATGACATTTCAATAATCAAGGTGATTGGAGTTTTGTGGAACCCGGCCTATGAATGTATTTTGTTGATCTGATCACCGAACATTCGAATTTGCAATGACAATACCTGGATAGTGACGTCAATTACCTCTGATTGGCGTTCGCAGTCACGTGATAGTTGATAATAAATAACATAATTTAAATCAGCTTTATTTAATTCAACGAGAATAATAAGATCACTAAAATGGTTTTTTAGGATTGCAAAAACTTTTTTCTATGAGGAAAACCTCAATTTATATGAATTCGTAACATGAGTCAACATCCCTATTGGACATTATAATACTTATAGCAAAAATAACTGGTATCACATTACCACAAAGCGTTTCTGTTTTGCTTGTACGCCAAAAAGTATAAAATTAAAGATTTACCTTGAAAAAATCCCCAATTCAATCTTATTATTATTATTTTTATATTTTTCAATCCAATTCACAATATCGATGCACAAAATGCAGCACCCAAGCAAAAAGAAAGGAGACTGTTTTGAAATGTTCATAACAAACCATAACATAAGATACGCAGTTTTGAAATATCATTTAGGCTATTTCCATCTTTTTTGCTTCTTGTATTCAACATTTCGGCCAGCCGTCATCAGAAAAATACTCAAAACTTAAAACTTTGTGATGAGCTACTTTCTTTAGTACCTATTTGAAAAACATTGAAGCCAAAATAATTTGTCAATAATTTTTACATTATCGAGAATTTCATGTCAACAAATAAAATGTGTGAAATAAATTGTATTTATCCACGACTATATATAATACCCATTAATCACAAGGGAATAATGAGATTATAAATCACTGCTGTCAGATGCTTCAAAAATTCAGCTTTGATATAATATTCTTTAAATTGGTATTTCTTCAGTGTTTTAAAGTACTCCAACTCACAAATATGGGCATACCTTGTCAATCGAGGGCCAAATCTACATTCATTAGGTATATCAATTAAAGCTTTTTTATTACAAAATATACAAAAACCTGTTCTCCAAAAAATTTCTCATGTGTCACTTGACTTTTTCCACGCTTGTCATAGAAGGGTCTTGTCGCGGTCGTAAATGTTAAAATCTTCAAGAAATATATTCACTAGTCGTGGATAAAGTATAGTTTCTATTCAACTCGCCTATAATGGCTGTTATTCACTCGGTGATTTGGGCCACTCGCCTACGGCTATAATAGCTATCATTATACGCTCGTTGCATAATATACAATATTTTTTTTATTACATGGTTCTAATTTTTCCGAAAACGGAATAACTTTATATTCTTGAAATTGATAACAACTTCTTAATGTTTATTACTCCAGAAATAATAACGATAAGCATTTCCAATTCACAACACGAAGACTACCATTTCGTTAAACTCTTCAGATAGACTGAAGCTCCGAAATATCACATCTGAGCTCTTCTCAATTTTTACTTCTACTAGCACAGATCTAAAGTTGCATACATATGTGATATCCCAAAACTACAGCATTAATTCCATTCTGCTGATCCTTCCGCTTGGCTTGAAGCCATTCACACACTTGATTTATGCAATATTTATTCGATTTTTATGATTTGTATATCTGTCAAGCAACTCTATACATGTCTGAAATCAATGGGTGTATCGAAACCATCAATTCTTTATTGATTACCGTTCAGTTATGACATTCCCATTCGTGCTTCTGAATACATCTAGTTAGACATTCATACTGCCTAACAATGCGGGGAATCCCATATATTAAAACCCTTTGTCACCAGGGTCGGAGCATCCCTAGGTGAGGAGGCAAGGGTTGCGAAATATCCCAGGATCTGAGATCCTTTGTTGTATGGAGATTTTATAACTATTTGGTTATACCTAAGCTATCATTAATCCATCCGTTGCGCTTGTCATTGTAAAATCTTAACATCGGTTTTTTTCTCATGGGTTGATGTTTAACTAGAACATGAACCTTTTTTCGACTTCTCAACTCGCGTATTGAAATGGTTCTAGATCTTGTGTATTTATTGAGATGTGCTTTCTTGAAGGTGTTGTTGTACTTTATCTCTGAATTTGCTCAGAACTCATATCTTGATATGAAGTAAATGTAAATCAATGCCTTGAAAAGAAACATTTTTCACATACGCTGATGCCATGAAACTGATGAAGTAAATATTAATTTTACTCTTAAGTAGAAGGCAGTATGGACTGTCGTATGAAATATGGGATTGTTTTGAGTTCACTTCTAATTTATTCAATTATTTACTTTTTCTCATACTCCTTAACTTCGATGAAGGTCCTCAAAAGCACTTCGGTTTGTTTTCATCTCATCACTACTCGTTTAATTATTTCTACAATATTAATGTAAAGTGTCAATACACGCTATCCACCAAGTTTCATGAAACATAAAATATAGCCATTCAAAATTTCTGTTCCTCAATATCTCAGACAAAACGAAACCCATCGAAATGAAATGTTGCTGCCATATGCAAGCTTCATGCAAAATTGTGTGACCATAGTGTGAACAGAACCATAGAAGATTCAATTGGAATATTAAAAAGAAAATTCTTTATATTTCCATAACAGGATATCCGATTCAAGTGAATGTTTTCTTGTGAATCGAGACTGATATACTGAATGTTCATGCAAATTTTCAAGAGGATCGCATCATCGGAACCATATAATTTTTCTTTCATTTATTGAGTCATAGAAAATACCTCATTTTCAACTATAATTTGAGCCAGAATTGGTTGTCGCAGAACAAGCTGTGGTAGTACAATTTGTAGGAAATGTTATGTACTTTCATTTTGTATGGAAAGGCTTTTCACAAAAGTTGATAGTTTCTGAGCAATAATCAAAAAACTTTCCAAGAATGAGATTTTTATTTTTTTTTTGTATTTTTTTATGTTCCGTCACGAAATGTTGGTAGCAAACCTCAAATTCGGATTCAGCACCCTAAAAAACATAAAAAATGAAAGAAACCAGAAACAACCCCAAAACTTTCCTGCTAAAAGCACAATTCGACTGGATTAAATCAACGAACCAAAAATTGCATATATGAAGTACCTCGTGAGTGTGGCAGAGTCCATATTCGAGAAACTAAACTTCCTTTGAATTTTCGAATTAAAAGACATAAAAAAGATAATGATGAGTCAAAGCTTACCCAACATGATTTGAATCTGAATGAAGACCATAGGATTATATGGGGTTAAGCTTCCATAATTTCAAAATAAGAAAAACAAAAACGTAAACAATTTAGGGAAGCAGCTCAATGTCAATAACCGAAAACCCTATCACACAACCGACTGTTGATTTTAAAAAAACTGGACTCCATTGATAAAATAATATGCAGCTCAAAAACGATCAAATGAATTGTTTGACAACAGAATAAATAAAATTGAGAATTGTCAGAAATGACAAACATTCTCAAAGAGTGGCAAAAGTTGTTTTTCTGAATGTTAAGAAGAGTCTGAAGTGTTTTTTTGACAACGGCTTGCGAATACTAGAAACAAAATGAAAATATTCAAAAAAAGAGTTACAAATATTTCCCAAACGGATCATATTCCAATGAGTTTTCAATCAAGCATTCTAAGAAAAACGATAATTTGAATAATCTCAATTTCACAAGTTTCAAACTGTAGGGGATGAACATATGTGGCTGAATTCCACCCTGGCAACGCCGTATATTAAAATCTCACGTCGCCCTTGCAAATAAAGAGAATTTTGCATACACCAGACACAAAAAACATCCGCAACAATATATAAAGGGCACCCTTTTTTGCATAGTTTTTTTCAACCCTTCTCCGATAATAATATATGAGCGTCACCCTCAGGACGTCTTCTCGGCGTTTTTTTATTGTGTTCGTCTAACCCTTTCACCCCAAAATATGACACCGTCCCATTGTTCAGTGGCGCAAAAAATGGAGCAAACGAACTGTGTCAAGATTCTTCCCGTATGCATTATTTTGGATGCTGCTCTACGGTCTGACCTTTTCTGCATCAATTATAATGCGTAATTTTATACTCTGGAACCGTTAACCCAATTTTAAATTCATTCAAGTCGGCATCCTTTGCCCTTTTAGTCGGATGGGAATGTAGTTAGTTCGGAAAAGTTGTGAGATGAAGTTGTCCAGGTGAGTGTTCTATTTAGTTTCACTGTCAATTTTAATTTTAGTTATTTTGTTCGAATTTACTGATGATCATATCTCGCATTTTGAACTGGTAAATCGAACAGCGTCATTTTTCGGCATAATTTCAGAATTTTTTTCGAATGTAAATTTCGTTGGAAACGTTTCTATGAATAAAAAATTTAAGAAAAACCCTGAGCAGGAGCTTTTGGCTTTTTGGCAGAGCAATAAGACTATTACCTCAAAATGTTGTATGGGACTTGAGATTGGAACCAAATTTAAATATTCAGAATCTCAGCACAATCGGAATAATATAATATAATTCAAAACATCAAATCTGTAAAAACTAAATATTTAAAAAAATTTAATTCTATGGTTCTGATGATACGATCCTTATGAAATCTTGCATGAACTTTCAGTATGTCAGTCTTGATTCACAATATAAATTTCATTCGAATCAGTTATCCTGTTATAGAAATATAGAGATTCTTTGCATCTTTTCAATGTTCCAATTGAATTTTCTATGATTCTGTTAACACTATGGTCATAAAATTTTGCATAAACATTCAATGTATCAATTGCCATTAGGTAAATGAATTTCAATCGAGTTGGATATCTTCTTATGGAAATATGAAGTTTCTTCTTTTCAATATCCCAATTGAATATTCTATGGTTCAGTTTTACACTATGACCATGGGCGTCACTAGGGGAGGGCAGGGAGGGAAGCTGCCCCCCTAGAGCTTCACAAGTATCAGTTGGGTTCTGTTTCTGTAGTTTTGTGTCCAATTGCTTTAGACGTTTCGAAAAATCTCTAGAGATAGCCTTATCAAGGCAATTTATTCCCTGTAAAATTGAAAAAACCCTTTCAAAAAATCTTATGTACTATAGTATACACCGAAAAGTTCACTCACATGAGTTCTAATCGATTCTGGAACAGTTTTCATCATAAATTTACAATATTGATGATACAAATAGAAAAATAAACGAAACATCCTTATATTCTTCAAAATTTCAATTTCATCTCTTTAAATTAGACCGAAGTTTTTTTTTATTCACGAAACGAAATGATCATTAAATCAATTTTGGTATACCTATAAGAAATTAGTTAAACATGCAATGAGGCCGCCGCAATTTTTTTATATCTTATGTACTCATTTTCCGGTATGTTAAAGTTTGCGCCGTTCTTTTTCTCAACATATTTTTTTGTCCACTCATCTTTGTTTGATCTTTGGAACAATGCTTTTGTATATTTTAATTATTGTTGAATTGAATGCAGTTCATCTCATTTAATAATGACTACCTATGTTCAAATATTTACTGATTGAAAATGAACAGTTAGGAAATCTTGACTTTTTCTTGAAAAATTAGGTCGGGAATGTCAAAATTTCCCAGTGGTTTTCGTAAATACTGTTTTACATAACAGGTCCCGAAAAAAGGGACATTTTTGGACGAATAAACTAAATGTGAGTTCAAAAAACTATTTTCTAGTGGGTTGCGTACAAATATTTTTTCGGCAACTGTGTAGAATAACACTTATGCTGCTGCTTTCCATATTTCATTGCGAATTACAATCAAAAGACATGCAAACCTTCGACAAGTAAATTCATATGAACTGTCTGTCATTATTTCGTTGCTATGGTAATGATCAACTGCAAGGGGATTCTTCCCGCCATAGTCCTAGTAGATATAGTCCGTTCACGAAAGTTTGGGCGCATAGTAAGCGTTTGTTCATTTATCTGAAGTTGGCAGTATTTGCTGTCATAACGTAAAATAATGTCAACGTTGCCGAATGTACCCGGCCTCGTCCGACGAGCTTCCGACTAATCAGAGAAATCTATGCAATATTGACAACATTGCGTATCAATCTGACTAGAAAAAAAACAACATAACTCAAAAATTTAATACACACAGTGGAATATGCCAAATTGTCATGTCTAACCGACGGCTCAACGTGCTTTCCGGACTGGGCCGAAAAATTCTATTGTTTCAAATGGAAAGCGTCCGCGAACTGGGAAGAAGGTACATCCCGTACAGTTGCCTAAAACTACTATAGTGTGAGCTGTTATGGAAAAATGCACCTCATTCAATCAGAACAAATATCATAACTGTAAGACAAGGATCTCCCGAGAAGTCCAATTCGAAGCTTTCACCATAAACCAATTTAATAACTACCGATTGCCCAAACAACCTTCATTTCAGATAGAACATTGCGGAAAACTCCCCTAAGCTTTCCCTAATCAACGTAACAATTTCGACTGTTTATGCAGCGATTAAGTATTATTTAGAGAAAACGAAATGATCCCTCAAATTAGAGGTAGCAATCTGAACTACCTTTAAAATTTAATCCTCCCGCTTCCTGAATGGGATGAGAGCGTAATCCGGTCTTTGTATGAAGGATCGCTCGAGTGCAGCGATTTGGGATGGAATCGTTAAAAAATAATGAAGATTACCAGGCCGCAGTGCCACTCCAGGACTACCTGGCTTATAATATACAGACCGCAGTCCTGAATGTTATATCCGATATTTACGGAAGCTCTCAACCTGTGTATTGATCGTTTCTGACGTTAGCACTCTTTTGTTGCCCTGTTTTGGTACATTGTTTGGATTTTAGATTCCACAAGGGGGCAGGTGAAAAAGTCAGTTTTCTCATACAAGCGTATGGATCAGATAAGACGAATTAAAGACATGCATGCAAAATATAATCTGGGAGGATTCTGCATTTCTGAAAAACTATTTAGGTTTTACTCCCAGTCTCTGAAACAAAAATAATTAAAAAATTAATAATTAAGATGAAATGCTCCTGCTTAAATCTTTGCACTTATCTGTCAGGGGCAAATTGGTTTCGAAAAAATTGTTGCCTAGCAGTAAAAATAAAAAAGGAAATAAATGAAAAGGATAATATAACGTTTCGGTACAAGACATACTTGTATAATCTTTGGAATTATGTATTTTTTCGTTTGCAGTCTAATGGACATTGAAAGTTGTCATCACATAGAGATGTTGATTTATTTAATTTTGAAATTTCCTGATGTCATTTCTATCTTCAATAAATCAATCCAAATAAGATCTATTCCAACAGAATAATTAGCCAAATTATCTAACAAAATACAGGTGGATTCCTTAATTTTCCTTTCATAATTATCAGGTTTCGTCATTAGGATCTCTGTGTTATTCCAGATCATCATATAATCTCCGCTATTTGAACATACATGATATGTGATCTTGCAATGTCTCTATTTCTGATGTTGTTCTTATATTCGCGTTTTCTTATCTCTAAAGGTCTTGATGTCTCTCCTGTATAAGATTTTTCACATATACAGGGAATATTGTAAACACAATTCTTTCATTTTTGTGTCTCATTACTCTCATTCATTGGTTTTGTTCTGGTTAGAATGGATCTCAAATCATTTTGTGTTTTGAAAACAGTTCTTATGTTGAATTTGGAACCAATTCTTCCTATTTTTTCTGAAAGACCAGGAATATAAGGAATGACGTTCAACAAATTTGGTTGTTCTTGACGGTTTTCTGTTTGTAAATGATTAATTAGAATTTTGATTGGATATTTTTCGTTCTAAATTTGAAATTGTTGTTTTAATAAAATTTGGTGTGTATTGATTATCTAGTAGAAACTCTTTATTGAAAGCAATTTCATTATTTTTAATTTCAGGTGTAGATGAAATCAAAAATCAAAGTGTTTGTATAATGTTTTTACATTCAATTGATGATAAGAATAAAAATTTAGATATCTATTAGTGTGAGTTTGTTTTCGGAATACACTTGTTTCAAAATGATCAATAAATTTTCTTATCAGAACATCTAGAAAAGAAATTTGATTATTCTGTTCTAATTCCATCGTAAATTGAATAGTAGGTTCTTTATTATTGATGTAATCAAAAACTTATTCAATTCCTCTCTGCCGTGTTGCCAAATTACAAAAATATTATCTTCATATCGCCACGAAGTCTTTAGTTTCAGTGAACATATTTCTATATATTTTTCTTCGAGATGTTTCATAAATATATTGCTCATAATAGGTGATTGTTTATAGAAAACATCGTCTAATTGAAATATATTGAATTTAGGCAAACATCTAACATTTCTATTTTATTTTCAGCAGTTAATTTATAGTAGATATTATCGTAAACAGCTCTTTCATCTAACAATTTTTTTCTCACTCTTTCAAGTTTTTTACTCACTGGAACGTTTGCAAACAGATTAACAACATCGATGCTTACTAAAATGTCAGTTTGTTTCATATTTGATGTTCTCAATTTTTGATGAAAATGCGACGTGTTTTTCAGAAAACTGTTTGACTGGTTTCAAAAGTTGTAAAGTTTTTCTGTTATTAGAATACTCTCCATCCCATAGAAGATTATGATTTGTTTCAAATACCTACAGAATCTTTTCTCAAGTATTGAAGGTTTTCCCATATTGGGTAGTGTTGCTTAGATTTTCTGATTGCAAAATTACAAATGTTAATTACTGAAATGTTTATACTATAAATAAAATTTCAATTATCTTTATTTACACATTTAAAAAAATAATCGATTTTCAAAAGTTAAACAGATTCGTTCGGTTCGCGTGATCCTTTTAAATCTGATGAGCGATCTAAAATACCAACTGCTTCATTCCTAACAGTACCACACCGAACAGGACATAAGTTATTGTATTCATCTTCCCGTTATCCTCTCACACCTTTCACTAAATCATTATAGTTTCTCATCTGAAACAGGATACAGGTATAGGAGACACATTGCTAAAAAACCCAACGCGTTAAGAATCGAATCGAACATATTCAATACACCATCAGGTAGCAGATCCTTCGTCTCATATCTAAAATATCAACCCTTTCTCACCCTTTCATTTAAATAAATTATACGTCTTGCATCCTCAGGAGAAATCACCGTGTGAAAAAAATCTAAATAATCAATATGTATCGGACCTTTTTCCATATTGATTGATACGCATATTGAAATTTTCGACGTTGAAGGGTTGTATTAAGACGTTATAGGGGTGATTTCTATGGGGCATCACTATATGGGACATCTTTAAAACCCTTGGAGTTCGTTTGCATGGAAATAACGAATAAGGCCAGAGTGCAGAAACGGATAGTGTATAATAAGATTATAAGAGCTGTGACGCTGCAGTACCTGTTTTCAAAGCAGAAAAACATACAAATCCTTGTGGTACCAATTTATTAATCGTGGTATTTAAGCACAGATTAAATTAAAAACAGATAGCTAAGGCCATCGTGAATAATGAGGATAGCTCCAATTACAATTAGAAAGCTTCAAGGCACAGCACGACTTCGTGAGTTATTTGATCTTGAATCGACCAATCATAGTTGAGATTTGAATATTAGAACAGGGTCGATGATTTTGGAACAAAAAAAAATTATAGTAGAATGAAACTCATTGAAAAGAGCAGAGAAGACAATGAAAATGAAAGGAAAAATAATTTACGGGCGCTCTGAGGTTGAAACGTGGTAGGGGGTGGGTCTTAAAGGGTAAAAAACGGTTCATTTTCGAAAAAAGGCCTATAGAAAAAAGTAAGCAGTTTAAAAGTTATTAATGTAGAAGATTAGAGAAAGACCTACAACTTTTTCATTCACTTTTTTTTTCTACATAACCTCGCAATGCATCTGAAGAATACAAAAAACCAAGTTTTGGTTTTCTATTTTCATGAAAATAATTTCACGAAATTTGTTGGGAACTTATCTTTTTATGGAAATTATATAAATTTTTTTTATTCAAAATATTCATTTTTTCATCTTATATTGACTAAAAATCAGAAAAACACCCTAATTTTGAATTGAAAATTATCAAAATAGTCTGTGAGAATTATGTTTGTTCAAATCTCGGGTGTCTCATAGTATGAAAAAATATACATTACCTTCTATCTTAAATGTTCTGCGAAAAAGCATAAACTTGCTCTACTGTGGAACCGGATGAAAAATTTTGGAAATAAGCTGACGATAAAGGTCTGAAATGCAAAAATGTATACACAGGAAGAAAAAAGAGATTTGAGTGATCAAATTTTCCTCAGAATTTTTGAAAAACGCTAATATTTCGACTTGAAAATTTTCGATTGAAAATTAAAGTGCTTTGTCGAGTCGATACAATGTGGAAATTAATCTTTTGGATAAAAAATCACAGTTTATTTGGGACATAAAAAGGTAGGTTCTCAGTAAATTTCGTAAAAAAATTTTTGGTGAAAAATAAAAATGAGAAATCAAAAAACTTGGTGTTTTCAATTTATCACATGAATTTTAGGGTAATGGTAAAAAATGTGATTTCAAAAGGTTCTTGTAGATATACTTATTACCCACTACTTTTCCATTCATAACTTTTTGTCACTTGATTTTCCTTACTGTTTGGCATTATTCCATCAATTTTATTTTTGACAGGGCATCAACATTCTCACAAAGACAACTATAGCAACGTTGAAAATCCTATGAATTCAAGCTAAATTATTAATTGATGTTTCCAATTTCAGAACACTATAGTATCAATTAAAAAAACCAATTGATCAGAAAAATGTACTGTTCAGATTTCCCTAGTATAGTCCGTTCACGAAAGTTTGAGCCGTCGGTTGGCCATGAAAATTTGGCATATTCAACTGTGTAGATTAAAATTTTAGGTTATGTTGTTTATTTTCTTGTCAGATTGATACGCAATGTTGGCATTATTGCATAGAGTTCTCTAATATAACTCGCAAGCTCATCGGACGAGGCCGGGTACATTCGGCAACGTTGACTTTATTTTACGTTATGACAGCAAATACTGCCAACTTCAGATAAATAAACAAACGCCTACCATGCACTCAAACTTTCGTGAACGGACTATAGCTATTGATTGAAATATAAGCATAACAATCAATCTAAATTCAAATGAGTATGAGTGGCGCAAGAATAGGAGTGATGACATGTTCATTTGCTGTTTTCAGTAAACCTCCCTGAAAATGTTTTATGCATTTTTTTCAGTTTTCAGCTCCCCTTTTCCTTATTGATTAGCCCGAAAAGCGAATCCGACATAAAACTCCAAATTAGGAAATACGCGATATATCTCCAGCCACATCAAAATAATATATAATATGTCAAAAACCGCCGAGAATAAAATTGATCTGTCATTTATGCCAAGACATATATAGGAAACGTAATAAACGTCTTTTATATACATCCCTCTATGCATCCCGCAAATTACATTTAACCGAAATCAAATGATGAAACGGAAAATATCCGACATTTTCCCGATACCCAACTGGGAATTTCCCGCTCCAATTTTTCGATAACGTTATGCAGCAATTGCACATTTCATATTTCGGTTCTACACGAAATGTCAGGTTAACTCAGTGCAGCTATGAACTTCCTGAATTTACTCTTGTGGAAGAAATTGCTTCAGTATAAAAGATGTGATTATGATTTATGACTGGTTGGAAATGGGTCTGGGTTCTCCTTTTCTCTGTTCTCTGGTATACTGGTCTTTTATATGAAACAGAAAACGTGAAATCTTCAATTGGATGTTCCAGCTCAAATGAATAAAAAGCAATATGTTTCTGCGTACCTGCACTCATATGAATAAAGTTACAAACTGAATACTGCAGACTTACCAAGGGCGTAGCCAGGAATTAATTTCGGGGGGGGTTTTGACATTTAGGCTATTGACTTTGTAGGTGCCGGAATTGTTAGGCCGCTTTATGTAGCAAGTATTTGTTGTTTTTTAAGAATTCATAGTAATATGAATAATTTTAACTAGATTTCGGAGATAAGTTGGTTTAAGTGCAAAATGAAAGATTATTTTTGCAACAAAATAACTCTGAAACATTTCGGGGGGGGTTTGAACCCCCAAAACCCCCCCCCTGGCTACGCCCTTGAGACTTACAGTATACATTTCTAAAAAACTTTTCAGGTTTTCACTCCCAGTCTCTGAAACAGAAATAATTTAAAAAATTTTAATTAAGATGAAGTGCTCCTGCAAAAATCTTTGCACTTTTCTGCCAGGAGCAAATTGGTTTTGAAAAAATGGTTGCCTAACAGTAAAAGTGAAAAAAGGAAATAAATGAAAAGGATAATGTAACGTTTCGGTGTCTATATTAGACACCTGCTTCAGACAAACTTGTAAAATCTTTGGAATAGTGTGTTTTTTCATTTGCAGTCTAATTGACATTGAAAGTTGTCAACACATAGAAATGTTGATTTATTTAATTTTGAAATTTCCTGATGTCATTTCTTTCTTCAATAAATCGACCCAAATAAGATCTATTCCAACAGAACAATTGGCTAAATTATCTACTTCATCTAACAAAATACATGTGGATTTTCCTTTTATAATTAGCAGGTTCCGTCATTAGGATCTTTGTATTGTTCCAGTTCATCATATAATCTCCTCTATTTGAGTATATAGTCTAAGAGCCCGTGAACGCCAGACCTTCGTTGCTTCGTTATTTTATAAAAGCTGAAAACTTGTCTACGCATGCTCCCAACATAGGTAGGAACGATGGACCATTATGAAGTTTGGGTTACCCTGGCTTTGGCAGGTAAAAGGTATTAAAGGGTGTAAAATACTGATCTAATTTCGTCAAATTATAAAGTGTGATTTTTTGATATTACCTTTAGAATATCATTAAATTCACGTCATTAATTGCCAGATACTTACTATAGTGGCAACCCCTTGCCAGACACCCTTAATGTTCATAAAATTATATGTTATTCTACTTACGTTATAGTATAAAAGCTGATTTTTATATATGATACTTGGGCAATAATAAGATAATGTTTCCTCATTAGCCAGACATTTTTGATAGTGCCAACCCTTTGTCAGACAAGCTTGTAGTTTAGCTGCAGGTGCGAGCGCGAGACAGTATTTATGAGTGGGTGCGAGTGAGACGGCATGATTATAATGACTTATGCAAATAAAATTTTTGGTACAGATTTATATAACTAATCATTTAAGTGAATCTCAAAAAATCTGAAGAAAAGACATCCGATGCTATAACTAAATAAAATTGTTAAAAATTTTAATTTATTCTATTAAATTTAATTTAGTTGTATCATCGAATGTTTTTCCTTCAGATGTTTTTGAGATTCACTTAAATGATTAGTTATATTCTATTTCTAATAGGTACATGATCAGCGATTTGTGATCTTGTAATGTTCTATTTTTGATGTTGTTCTTATGTTCCCGTTTTCTTATCCCTAAAGGCCTTGATGTCCCTCCTGTATAAGATTTTCCACATGTACAGAAAATATTGTACACACAATTTTTTTATTTTTGTGTCTCATTAATTGGTTTCGTTTTGGTAAGAATGGATCTCAAATCATTTTGTGTTTTGAAATCAGTTCTTGTGATGAATTTGGAACCAATTCTTCTTATTTTTTCTGAAAGGCCAGGAATTTAAGGAATGACGTTCAACAGATTTGGTTGTTCTTGACGGTTTTCTGTTTGTACCTGTTCATCATTAGAATCTTGATTAGATATTTTTCGTTCTGAATTTGAAATTCTTCTTTCTATAAAATTTGATGGGTATTGATTATCTAGTAGAAACTCTTTAATGAAGGCAATTCATTATTTCTAATTTCTGGTGTAAATGAAATCAAAAGGCCCTATCATAAAGTGTTTTTATAATACCTGTTTTTACATTCAATTGACGATCAGAATAAAATTTAGATATCTATTAGTATGAGTTTGTTTTCGAAAGACACTTGTTCCAGAAAGATTATTTTGTTCTAATTTTATCGTAAATTTAATGGTAGGTTCTTTATTATTGATGTAATCAAAAAAAACTCATTCAATTCCTCTCTGCCGTGTTGCCAAATTACAAAAATATCATCTATATATGATATTTTCTGAATTGAATTTGACCACGGAATCGTCATCAGGGAGTCGTTTGACACCATTTTCGGTTCAAAATTCGAAAATTACAGACATTTGGGCAAAACGATATAGCCTTCTTTTAAGTAGAACGAGCGCTTAAGAATATTGGAGAACTATGATGAACCAACCCACTAAAAAAGGTGACCTGCCATCACTTTTATTCGCCCTTAATTTGACGGCATCGGCTGCATGTGAAATTGAAAAATAACGTCAAGATTGAAGTAGCGGGCTCTCCACGTCGTCGTGTCGTAGGGTCGACTCCGGCGTCGATCTTCGGTGCATAATTTGGGACTAAGGGACCCCCGACGTCTCCTGAATAATAAGAAGCCATGTACGCTTCGCCTAAAGTAAAATATCACAAACCTAAACGTTAGGTGCACGTGACCCGCGGATTGATTTTATTTTATGCGATCAGAACATGTACTTCAGAAAGTCCGTTATTCCCGAAGGCTTTAATATCGTTGCGAGGGCCCAAATTGAAAATCACGAACCCTACTGAAATATTCTGCTGGAGCGCCAGTTTTTGCCTTGTTGTTTTCGTATGAAATTGTCGACTTCGATCATGTGAATATTTTCGGCATGCTGGAAACGTTCTGAATTATTGTTTTTCAAGGTATTTTGAGTTTCAGGTCTCGTACGCGTAGGTACTGCATATGCACGATTTTCGTATTATATCATTCTAGATACATATATAAATATAATCTTTTGACATCAAGAGCTAACATAATACAATACATAAAACAAAAATCCCTAACTGCGGTTTGTGCAAAATGGGGTACCATAATATTTTTTTCGTATGATAACGGAGCTCAGGGAAAACCCTCAGTAGAAAACCCCTGTCTCGCCGTTCCAACAAAATTAATCTTGAAAACTATTTGAATATTGAAGGATTTCTACTCTATTGAGTGCCTTGAAGGCCAATTCTAGAATTTTATACACATTTCGAATACATTTTTTATCCTTTCAAAAGGGAACTTTTCGAAATAAAGATTCATATCACAAAAAAACAACTCCAATGTCGTTTATGCTACCAATTTCTAGGAAAAAATTTCGAAAGATTTTCACGAAATCACGAGAAGAATCCAAATTGTTTCAAAAATCCAATAGGTAAGTATTTTGTCAGTGTTGGGAAAGATATTCCACAATTGCTGAAGTCAAGTTTATTTACTGTTATAAAGTTTTCTATTATGATTAATTTTTTTAATTTTACGCCTCGAATAGTAATACATTACAAGACTACAATATCGTTGCTAGGGTTCAAATTGAAATACTGAAATACAGTGTAACCTTTTTATTCCGAACACAAGTTACTGGACATCCAGTAATCCGGACGCATCAAATATTACAAGCATAATCCTCAATATTCCGGACGCGATATCGAATTTCGAGTTTGAAATATAAATAAGTTAAGGATTTTTACCGATTTTCTTCTCTTTTGTATATTCACGTTATGTGTAATTAATTCATTTTTTGTTTTCTGAATTATATTAGGTATTGTTATTGATGATATGTAATGAGAACGATTTGTGGATACATATATGTGATACCTCCAGAATTTCGATGTTTCTGCATTAATTATTAAATATACCTGAAATGATATATGAATGTTTAAAGGTGATTTATAGACTAAATTTGAGCAGTGAACTTGTGATTTTATAGTGAAAAAAGCGACATGAATTTGGAACGTTTTTCGAACTTTGGGGGCCCATATTTTCTAAACCAAGACAGACCGTCATCTGTTGGTTCAACTAATGTTGTTCAGAAAGACTCAATGAATACAATGACACCAGAATCTGGTCGATATCTGCTGGTCATCGGAATTCGATATTTACCGTCCGGATAAAAGAGGTTACACAGTATTCTGCTAGGAGAGCGCGAGTATTTGCCTGGTTGTTTATTTATGATTTATTTCCCTGTTGGAGTCGTTCTGAATCATTGTGTTTTTGAGATATTTTGAATTTCATATCTCGTTAGCATGTACCTATAGTCCATTCACGAAAGGTTGAGCCGTCGGTAGGCCATGGAAATTTGGCATATTCCACTGATTGATACGCAATATTGTCAATATAACATAGAGTTCTCTGATAACTCGCAAGCTCGTCGGACGAGATCGGGTACATTCGGCAACGTTGAATTTATTTTACGTTGTGACAGCAAATACTGCCAACTTCAGATAAATAAAGAAACGCCTACTATGTGCTCAACCTTCGTGAACGGACTATATGCACGATTTTCGTATTATATCATTCTGATGACGATAATGATAATAATGAGTGATGGTTAGAATCAGTCTTGATTAACTCAACAGCAATGCACACTTGCAAATCGCAATTTGCAAATTTTTTGCAAATTGCGATTTGCGAACTCACATATGTATAATATATTCATCCGTGTGGGGAATCGTAGTCCACCCTGAATAAGTTTCATCCAATTTTTATTCAGCCAATAATGTATCAGATACATTCCCTATTCTATAAAACCATTTCGAGAAATGATTATTCGTCCATAGATTCCATCTCATGAATTCACATCTCGAGCAATTTAGCACGGTCACTGGGGAGACTTCAGACACGTAATACTTCAAATATATGACTTCTGGAGGATAGGGGCGAAAAAGCGAGAGATGGAATTAGCTACAGGGGGTTTCGAAAAGTTCACGCCTTCTTCTGATTTTGCTTATAACGCATATAACGGTAGTAGTAATGGGTTTGGAAAATTTTCAATATGTCCCGACTGAAGGCTGAAATCACGATTTAGCACCAAGAAGAGAAAATCACGAGAGTTGCCTTTCATATTTCGGAATTAGAGAAAAAACGAATTTCTATATGAACTTTGGAAGTAGAGAATAATATCAAAAAATTAATATCAACCAATATCGAACTCATGTATGAATGGATGTAATATTATCCAGAGCTTCCTTAGATATCCATCTCGCCCTATTGTAGCTCATCAGTAGCCCCAATAGAGCTAAATAGTTGCCTTTGGATGCACTGATATCGTTTTGACTTATTTTTACTAGAGTTTCATAAATTGCTTGTACTTAATTTAATTTCCATGAAAAAGTAAACCTTTAATTAAAATCACTTAAAAATGCGCACCTTTTGATTCTCAATACTCAAGAAAACAAACATTCAGGCAATTGCAACCAAGACAGGAGAATCTGAATGGGTGAATGAATTTTTCAAATTTTTTTATAGCTTTCTAGTTATTTTTTATCGAAATTAGTGAAAAATTCACAAATTAATAGGTGAATGGATCCATTACTTTTGTTTCTATCTGTATGGATATTTTTCAAATTGAAGACAAATTATTTCAGCAAATGTTACCATAGCTCATCTAAATTTAATTCAACAACAATTGAATTTTTCAAACTGTTTTTGTTAACAGAGTTGAGAAGGTATTGCAGTATTCTTAGGGAAAGAGAAAAATTATATAAAATGTTCAACTTCTTTCATACAAAACTATATTTTTTTAAATAAGAAAAGTGTATTATATTTCTTGGGCTAAAAAGATACAAGGAAAAGGTAGTAATTGAAAATTGTGTTTGAATTTTGGAGTTTATATATCCGCATCCAATCTAATGGATGACTTTCATATTATAAATTCCTCACAGATTCAATTTTGAATCAGCAATGGAAAAAGATAGTGAATTAACCGATTTGTTCAATTCCTGGGTAATTGTTAGAATAACTGAAGTAAAATTCTTTCTTCAGAATAATTGAAACTCAATTTTTGGTTCAAAAGGAAAATGTGATTCGTAGAAATGAAGGAATATTGTTTGGAATATAGAAGTTTACTTATTTATTTAGATACATTAGAAAACTATTGTATTTACCTAATTGTGAAAAAAAATGTTATAAATATTTTTCTTCAAACTAAAGATCGAATAATTGAAAAATAATACATTTCAAATGATTATTCGAAATTTTAAGCTATACATTTTTTATTGCAATACATTTTATTTTGCACAAGAGACACTGTTGACATAATATAAATTTCCAAATTTTCAGTTTCATTATAATTGTAATACCTATTACTCGTATCACTGCTGAATGCTTTATGTTCGATTGCCCATGACAATCCTATATGAAAATAGGAGAAATCATGCATTAAAATGGGTCATTATTAATCCAATTCGTGAAATTCGACCTGAGCTTTCATTTCGAGAGCGAAAGAAAGTGTTATTTTCAATATAGCTAATTTTGTTTCTCAATGCGAGTAATCTTCAGGTCTATTTATCGAAATTCATATTAACTAATAACAATTGGATGTAGTGGGACTTTTCCAGTTGACTTATTAACTGAAGAAATCACTTCACTTCGAGCGAATCGACCAATAGGAACACTGCGTTACTGATTTTGCATCAGTTTGGAAGTGATGCAGCGTCAAATAGAAAAGTCGAAATGATTCAAAAGAAATTTGGATTAATAAAGTAAATGTTTTTATGCTTGAAATAAAAGATATATTAACATGGACGAATAGTAACACATATTTATAAGTAGAGAAACAACCATCCCTTACGTCAAACAGTATTTTTTTATTTTTTTCCAATAAAACACACTAGAAAAATACCCCACAAAGGAAAAATTACTCTTCTACCAAAAGGATAGCTTCTCACTTCTCCCACAGCCTCTGTAATATACAGAGCTTAGTTTCCCCAGGGACAGGAGCAGTCCGCGATAAGATAAGACCATTACAGCCGAATGGAATGGCCAGACTCCACCCTCGCTTCCGAATTTGGAACGTACGTGACAGGGGTGACCCCCCAGATAATGGTCATTGTAATTGGCTTCTACGCTACGCAAAATGGAAGTGAATCCATATATTTATCTGAGTGTAGGCCTAGGGTGAGAGGATTTTATGGAGATATTAGGCTGTATGAGATATATTCCGGACCAGAATTGGTTTACACACTAGGGAAGCTGGGATGGTATCTAACGCAGGGTATTTCTAAGACTCGCGAAACTGGGAAGGGTAAATATTCAATAAAGGAGATAACTCCATAATTTCCCCGTTTTTGGGGTCTAGAGGGGTTGCTGGATTAATGAGCGGGTTTTATGGAATCATGAAAGGATTTTGTGAAAGCGTCGTAACTTTTGATTTCTGAAAAGAAGTATCTGAATTGAAATACCTGGTTTGGAAATGGGAAAATTGATATTGTAATTCATAATGAATATTAGAGAAATATACCTACTGAAACAAGAACTTTTTTGGCTCATATTACTTATATAATTTGAATTATTCATTGCCTACGCTCTTTCCTCAGGAAAATAGTAACCAAATATCATAAAATTTTGGGTTTTGAACTGTAAATGTTATCGAACAACTATAGTTGAGCAAGCAACTGCCGAGATGAGACATTTTATTTAAAAATCAGATGGTGGAGTGTGTTTTACTTCGTTAAAATTTCATTAAATTCATAAAAATTTATACAGAATATGTTGTCGTAACCTTTGCAATTTATCTTTGAATAATTATGAATATCCTAAAAACAGACTTTTTATTCACGTAATGTATAAAAGTCCAACTGAGTATTTTGAGGACCATTTCCGAACCAACATTTTAAATTTACTGATATTTGGGCAGAACAATTGCACCAGTTCTGCTAGAAATAGGATAAAAAACAAACTCTTAGATGAACTTAAACTATTTTCTTCATAATGATTTTTTGATCATTCACATTATGGTGCCGACTGTTGAATAGAAATCTTACTGTTAATATCATCCTCAAATCTAAAGAATCCACTAAGTCTCTAAAAGTCCAAGTCGATTGTGTTCTGACATTGTCTCAACTTTCTTGTAATACTTAGTTTGAATGAATGCCCTATAAAAAATCGAATTTTTTTTCTAGAAGCTTCATCCATACCTATTACCTATAGTCGTATGTATGGTCATTTGAGCAGGCTACAACATGGTATTGTGAGTGAATTCTGTAGACTCTGGTAAAATTTCGATTCTTCTTTCTCTAGAAATGTATTATGAGGAAATTTTATTCATCTGTCAAATTCGACAGACAACAATGTTCCGACTGATTTTTTATTGTTGTTTTAGCCAATGAGCATACAATTAGGCGATATTTTGCATTAGTGCAAATTATCGATAATTCGCACTTGTGCGAAATTATCAGTTCCTTTAAAATAAATGCAGACGTAATTATGAACGTTTATTACTTATTAGAGTAACATGAAAACTGTTGAACCTAGACCTAGTTATTGAAATTTTCACAATTAAAAACGCAATTATTGAAATTTATGATTGAACCAGTCGAAGTATGTTGTTGGTCAGAAACAACGTTACTTGAAGCAGAAGTTGAAACTGAAGAAACTTACAGCGACACAATACGATTTGATTGATTCACAAAATTTCTTATTAAATTTAACTCTTGCAATGAAAATGAATCGATAATTTTCATTGCACTAGTTAAATTACAACTGATAATTTTCAATAAAGATTTGCAGAGTTCATTTAATACCTTATTTATCAAGATCTTTCAATAGCTCCCTGCATTTATATCTATAACACGTTGCTTCTCTCAAAAGACATCATAATCTGAAAATTAACCCTCTTATGAAATTATGAAGCTATTCAACCTTTTATCTTTTATATGAAATAGTGTGAGGTCTCTTCTCTTAAAGAAGGCTTATTAAAGTCCTTCTTAAGTTACTGATGATGACTCAGCTCAATATGTTGTCTCAAAAATCCAATGTATTTCTCAACAACTCAGGCATATTGTATACACAACTATGTCTTTTATGAAAGATAACCTATTAGTATCATCCCCAGAGTAAAAAGTAAATCTAGAGTTGCCTTCACGCATTTTTTATGCAGCCAAGTACAGGGTCTCTATAAATGATTGTAACAGCGCGGTTGGCTTTGGATTATTTTCATTTTGCCGCTTCCTATGAAACCACAGAATTCTGTGATCATGCTATGCTTTAATTGGTCAGAGATTGGTTTTCTGTAGCGGAAAGTAATCACAAGCCAACTGCGCTGTTACAATCATTTATAAAGACCCTGTATAATCTGTTTATACGCGCGAACAAACTTCCGGCGTTGCGAAATCGTGCCGTATGTTTATTACATTTATTGTTGCTTAAAGCTATTCCGTTAATTATAGCTAAAGCAAAATTACGAAAATGTTGTATTATATTCAGGAATTGGAGAAATGCAAATCTAACCAATTGTTTACTTCACTCCAGTGTGGCAGTGACAGCATTTGTCCATATCACTCTAATGCTTGGTTGATTACAATCATTGAGTTGAAAAATAAAGTATTTTTAAACTCAATGTTACAATGCGAATGCAGTACTATTCACGCGTAGAGGCATCTCTATGTTTATTTCTTACTCTGGGGTATAATCATATTATTAAAACACAGTAAATGAAATTTACGAATTTCATCTTATTTCATTTTTCCCACTGTATAACCCCAACTTAAATCGAAAATAAATAAACTGACTATTATTCCACCAACTACTCCTGAACAATACACAACCTAATCAAATTCCGGTTATGACCGGACAACTCAAACTCGTGCTATGCCCGCTTACTATGATGACCATGCAAAGGACTAAACGAACCCTGGGCAAATATTATGGGTAAACAGGCTGGTCCTGGGGCGTGCCCGATGGACCTTGTGTCTGATTTATTGCTGACCGGTCTAAGGCCTCGCGTACACCCTTCATAATGAGGTAAATATTGCCTCGTGCTGAGCGACTGGACGATGGTCAACTGGTTTTGGCATCGTGTCATACATGTGTACTCTCGTGTAAAACCTAATTGAGAGAAACTCGCGTGTCAGGGAATATGATGAATGTCGTGGTGGTCAAGTGAATAATTTCTGGTTGGCTTCGTTGGACACTAACTGGTTGTGAAAGATTTCATTTGGCTTGGTAAAAAGCTGATTGGGTGTTATGATGTTGCATTATGGTTGAAGGTTAATGACGTCTTATTTCGAATGGTGTCGTTTTTCTGGGTTTTCTTTTGTTATATAATATTCACTCAGTTATCATGAGTTTTATATTCATTGGCAAAATAAATCAAAATAAAAATAGTGAACTGGTGGTTGTGTAGGATGAAATAAAATTCATTTTCATGAGTTTTTAAGGAATACTTGTGAAGCTCTAGGGGGGCAGCTGCTCCCTTCCCTTGCCTAACCGTTGGGGACGCCCATGATCTCGCGAATACATAACAATCACTCTTGTAATTGCGTGGTTATTAATTTCTCAAAAGGGAAAGAAAAGTCTTGAAATTAAATCACAGAAAAATATTAATAGAATTTGAATAGCACTTTTTTTGACAGAAACATTAAAAATCTCTACAACCCCTTAGAAGTAACACTTCCCAGAGCTCTTACCATCTTACCATAATCTCTTTTTCATTTCTGCCTAAATATAAAATAATATTACTTATGGTGATATTTCATTTTTCGAGACCTTTCAACGAGCCCAAATATGAAAAACGTAAAGAAAAATAAGAAAAACACCCAATGTAATTGGCAGAAAATGTGGGTAGTTGAAATTCAACTGGAGGGTGCCAATTTTTTTCAACAGTAAAAACACAAGAGCTTTTTTTTATCGGATAAATTTCTCTTTGCAACGAAACAGTTTTGCTAATCACTAATTTTATCTGATGTCAGTTTTTCGAGCAAATTTAGTGATTGGCAAAACTTTGAGTTGAAGAGAAATTTATCTGATAAAAGAAAAGCTCGAGTGTTTTTTGGCAAGATAAATTAACGACAGAATATAATAATAATTTCTCAGTCGAAACTTCACCAAAACGATTCATCTTTTGGGTTCTTATATCAACAAAGTTAAATAATTACCACACCGATTCAAAATGAAAGCACTATATGTTCAAAATTCAAAAATCTGACAGACTAATTGACATATTGAGGAAGAGAAGTTTTTATCCGATAAAAAAGGATGCACCTTTTTTATCGATGTCAAAGTGACAATAATATTTCCAGGTCTATGATATTTAATATTGAAGTTAATTATCATTTTTAAATTATTGGTTGAAGAAATATCAATTTTTTCAGACTTATGACAACCCTGTATAGTTCATAAAATATAGGAGTTGAAATATATTATGGATGAAACCATTGCACTTCAGTTGAATCTTATGTTCCATTAATGTAACTTGTTCATAAAAAATTAAAATACATTTCCCATGAAAAGTTCGAATACAACAAATTACATCTATATAAGGTGCATAATGAATAAGGTAGGTAGAACGCAAAAATTTCAAGAAAATTCATTCTATAACAACCAAAGGTTATTTTTGGTTATTTATGGACTAAAAAAATGACCTCAATTCTAAACACTTATCGATGAAACATTTCCGTGAATTTTGAACCTACTAAAGTCCCAGAAGACTCGATTGGACTCAATGCTGAAGAATCGGAGATCAAAAAGATCAATAATTGGTGATTAAATGTTCAGACTAGGTCTAGGATCGGGGTATTCGAGCCTCATACACCGAATAGTTTTCGAGTTATAGTAAAATTGTTTTGATCGTTTTTTGCATCAAAAAGAATGTCGCTTCACAAAGACTAAATAATGTATACACGACTGAAGAAAACAAATATTCTGAATCTTCATTTCAATATTGAACCAATACCCGAAAATTCCGTCTCTGTACCACTATTTATGGGTATAAAAACAAATCCCAACGTATATTCCATAAGGATTTATTCGAAAAACCAATTCAAGTCGAGTTTTTTCACTATTTTCAAACTTTTCTTCGATAATTAATTTTATCGATCCGAGTTTATCCCAAGTTGTCGCAGCATATACGCGCCCTGCCGTACAAAACCACTCGAAGCCTCTCTCCACACTCGAACTCCATCCTAGCGACCACATCCAGCACTGAATTCGAGGCTGCAGCCGCCATATGCAAATGTTGTAACCAAATTATGTACTCGCACCGCGAATATATAATTCACCATGCAGAATGTGAGGGTCCTCCAGACCCAGCTCTGATTAAATCACATTCTGGGGCTTATCTTGGCCAAACATCTGTAACGTGCATTATGTATTAGGCAGAGAGTACGCCCGCCCTTAGTTGCAAAGCACTCTAATCACAAACCTTTTTTTTGTGTCAGATATTTTTCTATTTTCGATTCCAGGTACACAGCTGGGATATGCGTATGCAAATTCGAATTATTGTTACTGTTTGGTCTATATTGACCCACGACCGGAACAGTATTTCGGTTTTTACCTGGCTTGGAAGACCCAGAAATAACGTTCTCTAGAAGGGTGGTTTTTTGAATAAATTAATGAAGTATAGATCGACATGTTGTAAGGCTTACTGGACGAAATCTGATGGATTCAGCTGTAATGTAAGGGTTAACGGTAGTAATGTCATAGAAGAATTTGGCACGACTGAAATTGAATAACATTGTAGAAAGGGTGCATTACCATTTTTATTTGATCCAATTCTATAATTTCAGATTGAGGTTTCATCAACTATTCACCAGCTGTCCTCAGACATCATAGACTCTTCGATTCTTCAGAAGAATTACTCAAAAATATGATAATTTTGATAGTCCCCCGAATGAACCCATACCTATCAATCGAAATTTCCATTTCTTTGATTTCACTCTTGGTTTTTTATAGGCTTGATTCGAGAATTGCCTCAACAGATTTACCTCCCTCTGATATTTTGAGGTGATCAAGTACCGTATTGAGAGATGTTGACTGTCTCGAAAGTTTTCTGCACTTGAATCATTCTTTTATTGACACCATGAGAGATTCATGATATTAAAAAAGAGCTGAAATAGAAATGAAAATCATGAAGATTTACTTTTAGTTATTTATGGATTTAATCTCAAATGTGATTTCGATGATAGGAACTCTGTTTTTCGTGCAGGTTCTTTCTGGAACAGGATGCCATCGTTTTGACCGAATATCTATGAGTTTCGAATTTCACAATGGGGATATTTTTGAGAGACTCTAACTCTTGGATAATATCAGTTGAAATTTTCAGATAAGGGTAGAAATTTTCAGAGATCCTTCATCTGAATAGATCGGTTGAGTTCGTTGATCGGCCAAATCGATAGAATAGTTGTCGAGTTATAATTTCAATTTTCGAATGAGTAGAAATCCAATCTAATCAAAATCTGAATCTAGCTGATCTATTATAAGAAAACTCCTAAGAAAATTTTGAAATATACACATGGAAAATCAAGTGTACAATTCAGTTCTCTAGCGACTGCGAAAATATATTTTTTCTACAAACGTCAAAAAATGACAAGGTTCGCGCATTGGCAAGAATATGCGAAGTGACCCTTTTTTCATTTCCTTCGTTACTATGACACCGTGCGCGAAGTAGTGTGCGAAATACTTACTTCGCGCATTGCATGTAAACTATATGGGATTTTTATATTTTTACTTGGTAAATTTCTTGAAATCCACGTTTTCTTTAACATTGAGTGTTGCTTTCAACATAGAATATATTGCCCATAGTTATAATACCTAATTACTTGATTTGGAAAAACAGTTCAAACCAGTTCAATATTTTTTTTCATGTTAAGCTAAGCGTTTGTAGAAAAAATTTTGTTTGCATCTCATGCGCGAAATACTTTGGTGATCTCGACTATTTTTTTCAACTCGGCTGCGCCTCGTTAAAAAAATCAGTTCTCGATCACCAAAGTAGCATTTCGCGCACTAGATACAAAAATAACTATTTTGGTGAGAGTTCGATTGATACATTGATACCTACAAATTCCAGCAAAACAACAATTCCTTTAGAAAAAGGTTGAGAATTAAAATTGTAAGTTGTAGGTAATAAAAATACCCATAGCATTTGTATTCACACTTTTTTACATAATCTTAATATTCATGAAAAAAATTAAAGAAAAAATTTTTTGGATTTTTATTTTTGCATTTAACAAAAGAATGTTTCAAGAAATTTTTTTTTATGTCACCAACCTACTTAAAATAAAACAAGATGTATAATTTCCAAACTTGGCTGCCAAAAATATGATTCAAAATGAACAAATTCATGCTCAAAATATCATGGTTCTGAAAAATGTGTAAGAAAAACAATTCCAGAATAACTTTGAGCATTCGCATCGCATCATGTTTTTGGCATCAGCCTACTTTCAAAATGATACATCCAGTTAAACATTTACCATAATAAGTGTAGTATATTTCTTCATAATATGGGGAAAAAGAGATTTTAATGAACAAAAAACCCACAGACTTTTTCAAGAAAGCTGATACTTTGACGTGGAAATTCTCGATTGAAAATAAAGATCAATATAAGTTGAAAAAATGAATATTTTGAATGAAAAATTCACGTTACTACTTTCAGGACATGAAATTGTTAGTTTTCAACAGATTTCGTAAAGTAATTTTTTGTGGAAGATAAAAATGAAAACCAAGAGCTTGTTTTTCTGAAATTTTCATTTGAATTTTTGGGGTATACAGGGGAACTTCCCCATAACGAAAGCGCTAAATCCGCAAAAAAATTCGTTATAAAGAAATTTCGTTATACAAAAAATTTGTTTCTATAGTAGGCAAAGTCGCGGTAGACTTCACTGATAAGTTTAAGTTTATCATTCAAACTCAAGCACTTCCTTTTAGACATTTCCGCACAACTTTCACACTAGCGTAATGGTTAGATTGAAACCAAACAGCCAGGGGTGTACTTAAAACTGTTTCAGAAGGATCTCTCTGCCCGTTGTAATGATTTAGTTTGAGGTCGAGATTTATGACGTACGTCCGGAAAATTTTCGGAAAAAACCCACCCTTATACCTTCTTACCAATACCCATTCAAAGAGTGATGTTCTTTGAATATTTCGTTATAGAGAGAATTTACATCGTTTTAAAGGGTGTTTTTAACATGGAATTTGGACTCAAGGTGCAATGTCTTGTACGGAATTCTTTATATAGACGTTCGTTATAGGGAAGTTCCACTGTATTTAAAAGTGTATATACAGAGGTTGTATTTTATTACCTACAAATTTGCCATTCAATTTTTTTCTATTGGATTTTAATTCATCCGGAAAGCGAAATAACCCATTTCCACCTTAAAAAAACTCCCCCACCACTACTTTTTCCTTCATTTTCCTATTATGTTTCGCCTTTTCCAATAGGTTTTATTCTATTATGATTTTTTTCACTTGTTACCATTTTTAAGAGTTTAAGCATTGGTTTATCCTTCTTTCTGAGTCGAAATTGCTGAAATATAAAAAATACATTGAGGATCATTCTATGTTGACAATAATTAGATTAATTTGAATTTCCCATTTGTACCAAAAATCCTCAATTATAATAAATATTAAAGAATTAAAATGACGAATAATTGAGAATAAAACTTCCCCGATAAATCACCTCGAATGAATAAGCTTCAGCAATAAATCCGTAAAAAATTCACTCTTTTATCCACGTATACCGCCCTTGGCCGAGAATTGCCCCCTCACTGATAGAAACTCTCCAAAGTCTCGAGTCTTCGAAACTCATTAATATTCGTATAGCGCTCCAATTTCACCGCACTTTTAGAAGTTGACGGTATTGAATTTTGTTTTATAAACACTCGAGTTCCGATAAAAAACAGACGGGTCGAGAAGGTAGAGAGATATTTTCCTATTAAGGTATTATCGTTTGCTTCGATTCGAGGCAGACAGACAGAAGACGTCTGCATCTTTTGAAAGTTTCTTTGGTGGTCGAAAAAAACTGTAATGTTTGTCCTCGCATTCATCATTGTGATATCTCATACCTACAGCTTAGCTGATGTTTTCATTTTATATCGAAATTCTAATTTCAAATTAATCATCCCCCATTGATTGAAAATCAGAAAAATCTTGATCGATAATCCCTGAATCAATACCATTGACACTTATTTCAATTATGGACAATAAATGATTATTCGTCTGAAAATTACCAGCGTTTTTTCCAAATCTATTTTTTTCAAAACGAATAATGCACCTAACTGTTATGTGCAAATGAATTTTTAAAATACATTTTTTCTTTTCAGGAACAACGTCTATGACCTGCCTGACAAAAATATTGGACTATTTCGGTGCTGACTGCAAAAATCCCAGAACATTCGAGACTACACTAGAAGCAACATAAATGATGCAGCTTTCCGATTATTTGGGGAAAAATCTTTCTTGGTTTTGTCCCTCTAAAATGAAAAGTTCGACAGAACACAAATTGGTTTCGCCAGAATGTATTCATAAATGGTTGCAAACTTGATCAATTTTTCAGATCAAAATCTGGTAATTGACGAGATGAGTCCCCATTCCCAGATATGGATATACAGAAATATTTACAACGGTGGAACATTTCGTAAGATTTGAAGAAATAGCTGAGTTCATATGAGCCGGTAAAAACCAAAGTTCTGATTTTTCCATCTTCCACCCACGTGAAACAATGGATTCTCTAAATAATTCCCAACACCTCATCCTCGGTCCAGGCTAACGAACTTGCTGCCATGGCATCGTCTCCGGAGTGAATTGTGAAATTTCTTCATACACATTCCAGTTGGAATGAGTTATGTGGATAAACAATCTGTACCTACCTAGGGTTGTTTTTCAATATTCAAATAGCTGAATAAACCAACTGATTCAAAATACAAATGGCATCCGAGATAGCATTCAAGCTTATGCGGTGGCAAACGTAAAGAAGAATGACAAGTGAAGAGGAAGCTAAGTTCATACGAGCCGGCAAAACCAAAGTCTTGATTTTTCCATCTCCCACCCTCGTGAAACAATGGATTCTCTAAATAATCCCCAACACCTCATCCTCGCTCCAGGCTAACGAACTTGCTGCCTTCCCATCGTCTCCGGAGTGGATTTTGAAATTCCTCCATACTTATTTCAGTTGAAATAAGTTATGTGGATAATCAATCTGTACTAAGGGTTGTTTTCCAATATTCGAAAGGTGACTAAACCAACTGCATAACATTGAAGGTTTATACGTTGGCAATCGAAAAGAAGAATGACAAGTGAAAAGGGAGCTAAGTTCACATGAGCCGGCAAAACCAAAGTTCTGATTTTTCCATCTTCCACCCACGTGAAACAATGGATTCTCTAAATAATAATAATAAAATAATTCCCAACACCTCATCCTCGGTCCAGGCTAACGAACTTGCTGCTTTCCCATCGTCTCCGGAGTGGATTTTCAATTTCCTCCATACACCAGTTGAAATAAGTTATGTAGATAAACTATCTGTACTAAGGATTTTTTCCAATATTCGAAAGGCTGAATAAACCAACTGGCTCAAAATACAAATGGCACCCAACATAGCATTTAAGCTTTATTATGCATTGGCAAACGTAAAGAAGAATGACAAGTGAAGAGGGAGCTAAATTCACATGAGCCGGCAAAACCAAAGTCCTGATTTTTCCATCTTCCAACCACGTGAAACAATGGATTCTCTAAATAATTCCCAACACCTCATCCTCGGTCCAGGCTAACGAACGTGCTGCCTTCCCATCGCCTCCAGAGTGGATTTTTAATCTACTCCATACACATTCCTTTCGGAATTAGTTCTGTAGAAAAAGAACCTGTATTAAGGGTTATTTTCCAATATTCACAAAGCTGAATAAACCAATTGATAGATTCAAGATACAAATGGAACCCAACATAACAGTAAAGCTTCATGCGTTGGCAAACGTAAAGAAGAATGACAAGTGAAGAGGGAGCTAAATTCACATGAGCCGGCAAAACCAAAGTCCTGATTTTTCCATCTTCCACCCACGTGAAACAATGGATTCTCTAAATAATTCCCAACACCTCATCCTCGGTCCAGGCTAACGAACTTGCTGCCTTCCCATCGTCTCCGGAGTGGATTTTCAATTTCCTCCATACACATTCCAGTCGGAATAAGTTATGTGGAAGGGAGGGTAACGTGGAGGTAAGGGAAAATAGCCTCGGGCTCCGGATTTAGCTGGCAGCCATGGGGCGATGTCAAGTTTGAGGAAGACGCGTCTTGCAAATGCGGCTAATGGATCGTCTTTGTCACAGCAACGTCGTCCAAGTGAGTGGAGGCCCTGCGGGAGAAGGGTCTGGAAACAAGATCGGAGAGGGCCGCTGTTGCGATGTTCGGGGACCGAGATACCCTGATGGATGACTCCACATATAGATCAATACATCTAACGCACGAACAACCTGATCCCAGCAGCTAATAACTTATTTACACGTCAGGTGCTCGGGACACTGATGCGTATCCTTTTTGGGCGATAGCGCTTTAGATGATCGTTCTTGGAGGTTTAGATGCGTAGATTTATGAATTTCACTATGTATTACTACTGATATATCATTTGGGCTATTGCCTTCATACATACTTCTTCTGTTCAATGGATCGGCCAGCATTTGCCAGCCGTCGTCGTCAGGAAAACTATTAGATTCTTAACTCTCAGAGAAGCAATGTAAATTGTCCTCAAAAATATATTTGGAAGGAATTTCAAAGATTAATCCAAGGAATACAAGATGCGGTTAGATCACATTGCGCTATTCTGGAACAATAGCTAACTCCCAGAAAATTTAACCTTCGCAGTGATGATTATTTTTCTAGAGGTCTTTGCTCTTTTGGCGTCAACAAATTCCATCGGCAGAAAATGTTATCTGTGGATTCTGTAGTCGATCATGTGAAGGTAATATCTCACATACTGTACAAAGATTTGTAAGGAGCCCAGTAAACAATCTTGTATCGTTCTTTGACAACGATAGAGTTTATACGATAGGCATCCCTACTTTGGCCTGAGTAATTGTGTGAGAGTGCTCCTTTCTTCTTTTCTGTCATCAACATCTGCCATATTCGCCAGCTTTCATCCCTTCGCCGTCATTTTCACAAATACTTACTCCTTTTTGATCATCTGTATATTGCCAGTAGCGACATATTGACCCGTTACAATGCCATTGACAAAAAAGTACACCAACAAACTGACGGTAATGCAGAAAGCAATGAAACATACGACGCTTGGTTGGAGTCTGAGAGATAAGATCAGAAATGATAGGATACAACAGCGCACAAAAGTCTGGCGAGCCAAACAAACGAAACGCATTGTAGAAAAGCAGCAAAAAAATGGCTAGATGATGTCATACCTCAGATGGGAAATAGGTAGCATCTGGTAGCCCAAAAATGGTGAGGAGGTAGTTGATCTCGCCAGAAAGGGGTTATCTACTTCTTTCATAGAAATGCAACCCTTCTGTGGCATAGGGAAAAACTTCTACAGAGAGGATTAACTATGCGAGAATTTCGGGAGATGGGTTGGGAAGAAAGGCGAACTCTCCAAAAAATTCTCGAAAGGTCATCAAGAGGATAATCCCGAACTCTCTCAAAGCTCAAAGAGAATAGGATGCACGTTCTTTCAGGGTTCCTCATGGGTCACTGTAATCTCAAAAACATCTGATGAGGCTGGTGGGGTGTAGCCTTAAAAGTATCTTGTGATAGAATGTCTGGCCTTAGAGTGTTCGAAGCATTTGGGAAGCAATAGACTTTTGGACGCAGTGCATAGACACCACTTCAATTATTGAATCTTGAAGTTTCTTCAATGTTACCACAACAGCCGAATATAGAGGAAAGAAGAATGAGAGGAAAATCACAACCCGTAGTCGAATCATGATCACCACAATCTCAGAAAAAAAAGAAGAAGAATGCATTTCATTCCTGTGTTATATATCCATATCGAAAGTTGACTGCATCATAACAACAAGAGCAAGCTTATTGAAATGAAAACAAACGATATTCTAACATCCCTGGGAGGCCCTTATTCTAATATAATACCCAGTTATTCAATTTTTCATTCGCAATCCCAGATATTACACCGAAATGATTCCTAACATAGAAACTCCCGTTTCTACCCCCCTGCTGAAACATCAGGTGCGCTTGATATCCTCCATCTATTACAATCTGTTCGACGCCTTGTCTCGCGGGGTAGCTCGAAAACATCCCCTAGAAATGTAAATTAGAGGTAGATGAATCTAGGACTAGAAACAAAGTGAGATGGTAATGAAGCTCACCTCTGATTAATATGGATGACCTATATTTGAAGCCTTCCCATGTTTATGATTCAATATTCAGAAGGGTTTGGAAAGGGGTTTGGAATAGAAAATTTGATTTCGCAAGATGGATCGATTTCGTTCTAAGGGTTGTGAGGATGTTTTGATAGTGTTTGTGTTTATTTTGGAAATGGAATACGTCCCGGAATGAGATTATTTTAGGTTTGTGTTTACCGGGTGCAAAGAAAACTTTTCTGGAATAGCTGAAGGGATGATTGAAATATATGGAATGTTGGCAATGATGCATTGTGTTACTGAATAAGTTGAACCACTTAGACTTTTTCTTGTATTGGGGGCTCCTGACGGAAGTAGTGTTATAGTTATACTCAGATATGTTAATTTATGAATCTACTAGAAACCCGCTCCAGCTTGGGTAGAAATGCATACCCCCCTCTCACACTTCGGTACCTTCTCCTACCCGCCTAGTGCCTACCTCGGAGACGCATTTGGTGCGATTTCATCGTCAACGTGCCATATCTTTTGATGTGGCTGTATTAATCATAATTGAATGATGTAAAAGATTTCGTTCTAAATTAAATACTGGGATGAACGACGTATTTAATTGGATAAGGATCAATAGCGTATTCATAAAAAAATACTCCCAAATAATGCATAATTTTGAGAAACATTTGGATACCTTTAAAAGGTGATACCGAGTAAACCTTGAAAGATAGAGATATATGCTATCGCGGACTTTTTTGTAGAACTATTGAAGAGGTACATTTCCGTCATACATTGTTTCCATATTGTACGTCTTACGGTTTTTGCAGCGCACCTGAAAATAGCTGATCATGGCTGATTTTTGTACTCATATTTATTATCATTGAAGTTATAGTAGGTTTCCTTAATTTTCTCGGGTGAAAAGTTTAGCCTATGTTACTCAGGGATAGTGTAGCATTCTAAGGGTGAAAGAATTCTTGAAATCGGTCAAGTAGCTTATGAGTTAACTCGTATCAAACACACAAACCCACAAACCCACAAACATACAAATCTTTCCTCTTTATAATATTAGTACATATAGATAAAGATAGTATAGATGTAGAGCTGAAAACGATCTCGGATAGGTGAGTTACGTTAACTAATTGTCGAGGTATTTCTGGGCGATTCGAATTCTGTTCAACTCTTCAAAGATGAAGTAACTATCGAAACAAATGATTTAGATTCTCTGAATATTCAGTGAAGGTAAAAAGACCTGAAATTTCGGATTAAGTTTTACTTATTATTTTTATTTGTCTTCTGCCATCTATCCTACTCATTCTTGGAAATCCAAAAGGGTCTATATGTCGTTCTTAAAACTGACAACATCCTTAGGAGACGTGGTTGTTACCTCTTTTGTGTTCAGGACCAGTTTCCACATATGAATTGTTTTCAGGCCAGCCAGCTTTGTATACTACTAGCTATTTCTGCTTCTGATTCACAAGGCTTGCAAAATCTCATCTGCTGAATTTTCCACAATGATAATTGACAATTGTACCGGCAGTGCCCCGTCAGCAGTCCCACCATCATCTGAAGCTCAACTCGTGACAGCTTCATGAGCTTCTGGTATAGATAGGTGAAATAATCACGAATTTTTTGGACTGGGTAAGTCCAGGGCTGGTTCTTCAGAGGGTCATTCTGTTATGCAACTCCAACTGCTGGACCGCTGCCATATATTGATCTTTTCTATGTCTACAGAAAAGTTCAGATCCAGCAGGTGTAAACCTTGATGCTTTTAATGAAAGTTTATCGGCTTTTTCATTTCCTTCAATACCACAATTCCCTGGCATCCATAGTAAAGTCACTTTATTACCTCTTGCCAGTCGATTTATAGTGTTACGGCACTCCCAGGTCAGCACAGACCTCTACCAGTGCAGTTATCTCAACGTGGCTTGACTGTCAGTGGTGATGAAGCCATGCACTTCCTTTAATTTCTTTTAAGACCTTCCAGACACTCATCAGATCAATTCGAAATTTGCTATTTGGAAAGATAATGGTGATGGACAAACAGTGCAAAGTTTTGAGTGGATCGTGCCATTCGGAAATTTAAGAAAAAAAATTGACTAAGCAAACTGAACCGACAACTTGCTGGTCACTGTAACTCTCGAGCGAAATGAGTTTGAAAGTTTCACTGTAGATTTGAGACATCCACATGTCCATATACACTGAATGGCAAAAAAATCGAGCCACTCAAAAAATCGATCAATTTTGTTAATTCCATGTGCGACTCAAATGATTTTTTTTTTCAATTGTAGGTTTGTTCTTCCCTAATCAATCACCAGTTTTGAATTTCAAGAACACTCGTCGTACGTCATTTTACACAGGGTGAAACAAATCTGGTTTCCTACCCTAACTTTAGAACCACCCCTGGTGTGTTCCAGTTGTTCCACCGTGTGATTTCTTATTTCATCATCAAGACACATCTTCTCTTGACAATTCAATAATTCATTCATAACAGTAGCTTAATTTTTGTTAAAGATACTGGGTTTACAGTAAAACATTAAGTTTTGCTAAGGCTACAACAGTACTTCAACGAATTCAACCTAAAATTCTGGCCAAATGAAAACAAAGTCAGGAACATAACGTTGAGAGTTGGAACGGGAGATAGAATTTTCTCCCAAGAGCATCCAAACATGCCCAATTGGGTTCAAATCTGGTCTTAGAGCAGGCCAGTTGAATTCTTGGATATCACACTCTGGCAAACCTAGCCACATGCGGTTGATGTGGTCGGGCATTTTGGAGCATTAGCAAGAAATCGTCTCCAATAAATGGTGCATACCGAAAAACATGTCGCGCTGAAACTTCTCTTTTTTAATGTTTTCATCAGTTTTCAGAGTATTTTCATAACATTTGGATTTAAGGTTAAATCTGTGAAATTACTTTCATAGCCATAGCGAAATTTTGGAGTTTAATGTTGCTCTGAAACCCCTGTATCTTTACCAAAAATTGAGCTATTGTTATGAATGAAGAACTAAATTGTTTAGAGAAGATGTGTCTTGATGGTGAAGTAAGAAATCACACGATGGAACAAGTGGAACACCAGGGCTGGTTCTAAAATTAGGGCGAAAAAACAGATTTTGTTTCACCCTGTATGAAATAACGCCGAGTTTTCTTGAAATTCAAAACTAGTGATTGATTGAGGCTGGCGCAGCCAGGGGGGGGCTTTGGGCCCCCCCCCCAAAGATTAATTTCTTCGTTATTTCTTTCATCTTTATTTTTTGCAACTTTCGTTATTTGTTGCATCATCAAAAATTGTTCAGTTCAGCTCCCCCCCAAAACAAAATCCTGGCTGCGCCACTGAGGATTACCATACCTATAATTGAAAAAAAAATCAATCGAATCACATAATTATTAATTTTTCACTTCTACATTAAGTATATGTTTATTTTACCTTAGAAACGATTGCTATAAATACACTCATTATGCCCGAGGGCATTTTAGCGGGGATTATGGATCATAACGCCCGCTCACAACGAAAACAGTAATGACATTCACTTAATAAAATGATGACAGCAATAACGAACTTCAAAATATTAACAAATGCCATGGTTACTACTGAAGTTAAATGGAAAAAAAATCATAGGAGCAAACGAATTTTATCATAATTAAATGATATATTCGTGAAAAATAAAATCTTGTATGCACCACGAGCGTTATTAGATCCTAACGCCCATCGGGCAACATTCATCCCTCGGGCCAAAGGCCCTCGGGCCGAATGTTTCCCTCCGGGCGTTAGGATCCATATAACGCACTTGGTACATAAATAACTATTATGAATTCACCAACTTCATCGGTTTTTTTGAGTGGATCAATCATTTTGCCGGTGAGTCTAGAAAATGGTCTCAAATTCCTAATATTATCTCGAATTTAGAATTACTTATATCGAAGTAATTCAACATCAAGACAAATATACTGTTTTGTTTTAATAAATCAATACATCTGCCTCAATTTCCAGTTGAAAGACCTCCTTTTACCGCCTGTGTCCACTCCAAAATTCCATTCTCTAACAAACTCCACCGAGGGTTAAGTAATTGATGTTTATTGTAGAATGATTTTTGCAGAGAGGCCCAAGATTAAAGGGAAAAACTGAACCGTGAAGATCGCAGTAGTGCATAGGCTTTTCACCCGATGGGCTAATTAATCATTCTACACCACATCGAGAGAGCATTTGCCTGTTGAGGTTATTTATCACTGACTCTGCCTTGCGATACGCAGGCCAGATACATGTACGAACAAGGGAGGCAGGGTTGCAAGATTTATTAGGATGGAGAGAAATTTTTTTCGAAAAGAGTAGCTTGTACTCTGGGAAACTTGTGAAGGAGGAATTGGACTAAATTGGAAACAGAAGCTGGCAGAGCAGGGAGGTCAATTTACCAGCTATTTGTTGTGCTTGAATAGAGTGTATATATAATTTTTTGTCACGCGCTTTGCTTTATGTCCTGTTAGTTTTTTCTCGAAGATATTATTATATTTGTCATTTTTGATAGTTCTCAGAAGATAGTCATCAATGACTTTGATCTACTATGATTGAATCAATTCATTTGATCTTTTCAATCTGGATTTTATTATTGGAGCTTAAATATTTTTGAGATCAACAGACTATTTACTGATGGGATTTTCAGTGATTGACATGAGAGTTGCTTCCTCTAATTTTCTACGTTTGAGTTAATCTTCTTTTGATATTATGTATTATGGAAGCTTCATCCCATGAAATCATATGGTCTTCAACTCTTCATTCAAATCAAACCATGTTAAACAAGCTTTGGTTTATCACGATCACTCAGCTGAGCAACTTTTTTTAAGTTCTATTGATTCAAACATCTAAAGGACGGTTAGTTTCTCCAATATAGGATCTACCACACTCAAAAGTGCTTTATACAGGGTGTCTGTAAACAGATGGGAGGGACTTAGGCATTTAATCCCTCGATGAAAATAAACAGGGGTAGTTTATATAAAGTTTTTGCGAAATCTACCTCCCTTCCAAGATACAGTCTTTGGAATGCGATGTCGAGTTGACAGTTTTTAATTTTTTAGGGGTCTTGAAAACACTGAGTCATAAAACTTTACATAATATAATTCATTAAGAAGATGTAACTCAGATATTTTTTCGGTCCCATTACATTATTATTAGGGGTTGGAAATAACAACCCCTCATGATTTTCCTTCCAAAATTCCTTTCGTGGGATAGATTTTCGAAAAAAATAAAATTCTCTTATTGTTTACCATTCAATTCTGGCAAAAAAGTTTCTTGCAAAATTTCGATACATTCGATACAGTCTTACAAGCAGTAACTGCTGCTGTTCATTCCATTTCATCGTATGTTCCATAGATTGAATATTTTAAGATATTGTTTATGCGCAAAATTGGTTTCCTCAATTATGCTTATTAATCGAAAGAAAGTTCTATTTGTAAAAGTAAATATAACGGATATAATTTTCTTCTGGAAATTAGTGATTAAACCTTCAGAAAGATTTTTAGAACATCTTTATCTCCTGTCAACATCCAAGAATATTCCTTCTATCGAACACTCATACGATAAAGTGGAATGAACAGTGATCATAACAGCTTGTAAGTTTTTATTTTTTCCGAGAGAAGTATCGACTGTATCGAAATTTGCAAGAGACTTTTTTCTCCAGAATTGAAAAGGAAACCATGAGAGAATTTTATTTTTCGAAAATTTATCCCACGAAAACAATTTTGAACGAAATTCATAAGGCGTTGTTATTTTCATCCGCTAATAATAAAGTTATGAGATCTAAAAAAATTGTGTGAGTAACATCTACTTAGTGCTTCAAATTATGTATAGCTTTATGACTCAGTGTTTTTAAGAAGCCGTAAAAAATTTAAAACTGTCAACTTGTCATCGCGTTCCAAAAGCCGTATCTTGGAAGTGTGGTCGATTTCGAAAAAAAATCATATGAACTACCCCTGCTCATTTTCATCGAGGAATCATCTCCCAAAGTTCCCCGCATTTATTCACAGAGAAGTACTGTTATTTTTGAGGTTTTTAATGTGATGTCGTACCGTGATGCGAAGCCGGGGCGGGTCGCCTGTAGGTACTATTGTGAACAATTTCTTCAATTTTATCTTCTTGAAGAGAGGATTTTTATGTTGAGGTTATTTATCACTGACTCTGCCGTGTTATACTTTAGGCCAGATACATGTACGAACAAGGAAGGCAGGGTTGCAAGATTTATTAGGATGAAGAGAATTTTTTTTCGAAAAGAGTAGATTGTACTCTGAGGAAACTCGCGAAGGAGGAATTATTCTAAATTAGAAAACAGAACACTGAACGTGGATGGAGCTGACGTCAGAGCAGGGAGGTCAATTTACCAGCTACTTGTTGTGTTTGAATAAATAGGGTTTATAATTCCTTCTGTGTATGTCACACAGCCTCTATATGTCTTTTTAGTTTATTTTCTGAAGATGTTTCATCTTTATCTTATTGATAATCAGTTTGCATCTTATATTCAATATTTCTGTCAATATTGCCCATCAGCCGTCGCCAGGAAAACTCTAAAATCTTGCAACTTTAAAAAAGTTTTTTTGTGATTATTATTAGGTAAAAGTATTTTGGATCTTTCGTGAAATGGTAGATATTTTATTTCTTGCAAGTAGATCACGAAAAATTTGCGTGATACTACAATTTTTCTTGCAAGATAAATTGTTGAAAAATATAAATAAAAATGGTCCAGTAGCAGTTAGAAAATAATCCTACAAAAGGAAGTGTTCAAGGGAAAGTATTGATTATAAGGAGAAACAGAATATCTTGTAATTCACGGATCGTATCATGATAAGCTTCACTTAAAATAATTGGACGTGACGTCGTTTTGTATCTGCCATGGTATACCTACCTAATAACACCAGGCATATGAATTTTATCATAAATAAATTTCTGTTATCTTCTTAATTATTTGAGGTAGTGGAAATTAAGGAGAACTTTTGGTTTTTGAACGTGCCAAACTTCAAACATGAATAATTATTTTTTATCGCGTTTGATTTTATAGATTTTTTTCAGAATTATTTCGATGTAATTTTATTGTATGATGAAAATAAAACACTTTATTTCAGCTTATATTTACTATATACACAACAGTTAGTTCGTCATTTACATTCCGACTTCATTGTATGTTGTATAATAATTTTAAGCTGAAATAAAGTGTTTTAATTTAAATTTAAAATTTATATGGAATATTGCTACAATAATATAAAAATAAGATGTAGAAATACATACAATTCTGTAACTTTAATCATGAAATCTACATGAAAAATTTTATGTAACCACAAATTATCCACGCACGCCTATGGACGATCGGGTAACATCGGGAGTTTTTCCGGCCAACTTTTCAGGCTAACTTCACGCAGGTATCTTTAAATGGAAAATTTAGACTTTTAGTGTAATTTCACTATATAGGAATGTAAAACTACAGCATTTTACGTTGGCTATAGAATGCCAACGTAAAGTGCTGTAATTTACACTGGAATTTCTAGCAGTGCTTATTACCGTTACCTATTATTGCATCTTTGAGAGTCGACCTATTTTCAGTATGAAAATAACCAATCCAAAATTTCAATACTCAATTTGGTGTAGATCATCAATAATTCATTGGTGTTAAACCAACCATTGAAAAAGAGTTTTATTCTATCTGGTGTAAAGAATTACACATCTCATACTCTTTCAGAGTCAAAACTGAAATTCTGTTTGTTGGAATTGAACATTATCTGGTGAAGGAATCACACCATAAGATGCTCTTTGTACAACGCAAAAAGGAATTTTTCACATTTTCTGGGAGTCAAAAATCAACAACTGCCGGTGTAAAATATATTCACTATCACAGTGTCTATTGAACACTGCACCTATGGTGTTGACTAGACGCCAAAATAGTTTGTATGGATATAAACACCCCCGGGTGTTATTTTGGTGTCAAATATTCCGTCGAATTTTTACTGTGTGCGTGTGCGATGGTTAAAAGTGTTGTAATTTAACACTGGAGTTTCTAGCAGTGCTTATAACCGGTACCTATTTCTCAAATTATTGCATCTTCGAGATTCTCCACACACAATACATACACGTATTAAATTTAAAACCCCCCATCATACATACGACATTTCCGATTTCTATCAACCGTAAACCATTCCTTCCCTGCACCCCACGCTACAGCATCCCCCCACTTCTTCGTCCCCTCATTTCATCTCACGGTGACCCCTCCGGCCTCTGGCCACCTTCCCGATGCCTTTGACCCACCGCTGGTCACTACACGTCCGGTCACGCACGCGTGTTGGCGTGATCGATAGGCGGTACGAGGGGAACCTGAATGCCGTCCCGTCATTGGTCCGGGCGGAGCTCCAGCATCCGTAATTACCCTGGACCGCGGACGAGTCACCTCCCCCCCTCCTTTTGTACACATATACACGGCACACACGTCGGGTGGCTCTGAGAGGGTGCGAGATAGGGTCCTTCGGGGGATCCGGGTAATGCGGCGTTGCCGAGTTGGGCATTTCATCTCCTGGTTGTGTAGCGGTAGGTCGGTTTGATTTTTTAGCTTTCTAGTCAGATTTTGGTAGGATGAGATGAGTTGTTAGTTGTTTATTTTTCATCATCGTTTCTTCCTTTCGGATTATTTATGAAATATTGAACTTCTGGTACATACACTTGAAAAGTGCTTGCTTAAACTCGCGAATTGCTTCATGAGAGCTAATTCGACGAACATACCTAAAAAAAATCTGATTTAGGATATCTTCGAAACTTAGGTTTAGTTCGTTATAATCCGTGATTCGTCATTCTGAATACAAATTAATAAAAGACATTTTTTAAATACCTACCATATGGGACTCCTCTTATATAAATGAATTAAACAACCACCAACCAAACACTGATTATAAATGTCTATTTTGAACCCTTTCATGAAAATATTGGTACATATGATATACGATGAAAGGCCCTTATATACCTACTTACATAATATGGTATTTTTTTTTATAGTGTTATTCATCATTTTATTCATCAAAAGTTGGTACAATAAATGATTATTTTCCAATGTATTTGCATTTCATTCTCATTTTTCCTTTCACTCCGATCATAATATTATATTATCATACAGGGTGTTTCTGAATTGGTGCGAAAGATTTAAGGGGATGCTTCCTCAAAATATTTTATGGAAGAATGTTCCCATCAGTACTTCTGGAAATGCATTGTTTTCAAGAAAGATTTTTTTTATCACAAATTGAACGAAGAATTAAAAAATAATTGTTATTTTAAAATATCTCAGTGGCGTACCACTATTTTCAGTCAGTTTTTAAGTGAAACTTCAACGCCCTGTATCTTGGAAACAATGCATTTCTGGAACTACATTTATGGAATCTTTCTTTCATAAAATATTCTGGGGAATCATCCCCTTAAATCTTTCGCATCAATTCAGAAACACCCTGTATATTTATTCGAAAGACAAACCATATCAATAAGCAAAAAAAGTCTTCGCGATAAAAAAATAAAAATTTTTCCTTACAAATTTTTTTTCTACATCTACTTTTTATCTATTCCTATAATGATTTGGTATAATAAGATTTGTTCAAGCCAATATTTTATGAATAACAAGGTGAAGATTAGGGAGAACATCCTGAAAGAACCTCCCCCAGAAGGGTTAAACCATCGAAAAAACAACGAAATAGATTGCTTCTTTTTTCGGTGTTCTTTGGATACCTTTACCCTGCATACATATTTTGATTTCAATAAAAAATTTTTTATTGGAGTGTTGAATCTCCTTGAAGGTGCTTTTCTTTATCGCCCCTCATATAAATTTTGAAAATTAAATACAGCTAATTTTTTCATATTAAAAACTAAAAAATTTGGATGCAAAAATCGATTGAGTGAACACAGACACTAAACAGTTATTGGTTTTTATTTCGAATATTTTTATACGTAAATCGCGTAGTCAGGGGGGGTTTTGGGGGTTCAAACTTCAAATCCCTACCGAAAGACAAATACTTAATACAATTCCCAGCACTTACAAAAGCAATTGCCAAAATTTCAAAACCCCCCCGAAATTAATTCCTAACCACGCCCCTGTAATACATTTACATACCTATTAGGTAAGAAATATTTCTTTCTAAGTATTAATTGGATATTGACCCCCCAAATTCTTGGTGCCCCCCTCTGAAATATGAATTCTGCCAACAAAATTTCAAATTCGGCTGTGGACGATTGGCACCATGACTTCCTTTCTGTACCTACTGCGAATGAAGAATTTTTTTATACCAAGGTAATGAATAAAGAGTTCATTTACTAGTTATAATCATTATTAGTAGAAAAGCTAAAGAACTATTCAAAACAACCTTTACCATCGCTGAAAATGATTTTCTAGTCTAGTGGGTTATTTCAAGATGGCTGAAAATGATGGTTCTTACAGGAACTTTGCTGTTATTTTTGTCAATTTCAGATGAGTTTTCCTGAGCTCCTAAAATTTACAAATATAACCTCAAGATGCCTCTTTCCAAAATTGATGCTTGGACATCTATCTCATTCCAAAGTGTCACCAGTATTTCCATGAATTTCATAAATGGTTGAAAAACGCTTTCAATGTAAAAAAGTTATAAGTATAAAACCGCTAAAATTTTGTATTAGGTATCGTTTACAGAGATTGATCATTTCCTAAATATTCTTTAAAAAACCAAACACATAACAGGGTAAAAATTCACTAATTCTACCCTCACAATTCATCAGAAATTTGTAGCTAGAATGTTCCTTTTTCCTATACCTACCCATCTAATATCTATTTATAATTCAGGTTTCGATACGCATTATGTAGCACGCTCTAAATCATCCCCAATGTTTCTTTGCACTTCTGATCTCAACCCTTTTTCGGGTGCTCTATTTTCACCCCGTTTCGGGTGAAAGTTCAAGGGCAGGTAGCGGTGTGTCTGACGGTTGACATGGCCCGAGACTGTCCCAAATGTTGCCAGGTCCAGAAATAGAATGGATTGCCAGAGGTCAAAGGTTCTTCTACCTGAGCTCGGACGTGTGCCCGATGACGAATGCGGTGGGCATGGGTTGGACAATGGTCGAATAATATACACATATTAATGGGGTGGGCATGTGGAGAAACAAGGTTAGGAGAGATGGACAGTGGTCAGTTCCAATTGGCCCGATTGGTATGAGCCCCTTATGTTTTACGGGGAATTAGCTGTTGAATTGAATACGATGGTTCGGTTCTAAAGACTATATGAGGTTCGATAAGGTAATAGATTTATTATCATTACTGTTCACTACAATCAGAGGCGATGATAGACATTAGGCGTTTTCGGAAACTTTCTCAGGGTTACTAACTCGATCCATTGGGTCACGTGACGGATCTACTCGGATCACGGGCCCGTGTTCTAATTTTACGAACGAATCAGGTTGAGAATTTGAAGTGATAGTCGTATCAATAACATAACCAAATATTTTATGGATCTATTTTTTCAGTTGCAGTTTATTTTCGGATTGTCTAAGGTCTCTACCTTTGCTTGCATTTATTGGCTTTGGTAAAATATTTTTTATAATTTCTGGTGTGCCCTTCCATGATCAATGTTATCTTCGAGTACCTATGTTATAGAAGTAAAGAAGCTTTAGCTTTAACGCAGAATGATCTGCACAAAAGTTATGAAGAAGATGTTTCACACTATTTTCTAGGCTCATGGAAACACACATTTTACACTGAGCCAAATTCTCTTCTCTTTCCATAATTTTTAGGAATAGAATAGAATGTATGAAATTCTAGGAAAAGAGTAGAAGACTTATGCCCGCCTTTTTCAAAACAAAATTAAACTGCAGTGCGCAGCGGTGACTCTACGAACCTGCTCTTGTTTAAGGTTACAATAAATCAACCGGGGTCAGTGATCGAGCTAATAGCACCGTACTTTCCGAACACGGGTTGAATGTTCGGGATAGGTAAACGAGCGCGAAGGTTAGGGATCGAGTTAACCCGAGTAAGTATCCGAAAACGCCTTTTTGTGACTCGTTTAAAATAAACTAAACTACACAATCATGATATTCTTAGCCCCCTTTCATTTCTCAGCTTGTTAATGTAACATGACAATTTTTCGTGTCTGGAATCATTACTATCTTATGGCTTAAATGAAAACACTGAATCAGCAAAAAATGTTTTTGTTCTAGAGAATACAGGTACCTATATACAATTATTTTCATAAAAATAATTATATTTTATTCAACAGTGTTCAGCGGATAACAAGAATTGTTATATTGAGAATATTCCGTGGAAAATGGCGAAACATACAATGTCCAAAAATAATCAAGCAAGAGCTGTGCATCAAGAAGCTTTGTCGAACCACCAACATTTTAATATTACTCTACACGGAGTTCAGTAAGGCGTTTAGTGGTGTTTTACCTGAAAACCAGCAGGGTGCCTGTTTTAGCCAAAGTAACACTGCAAGGGAAGACCATTGTATCGCATATTTTATTGAAAGGAATCGAACGGTATCTGCAATAGCCCTTTGAAATCATTTCTTGTAGACCTATAGACGGCTAGGTAGGTTAGGTTAGGTTAGGTACCACAAGGAGACAATGACATTCCTCAAATTTAAAGGCAAGACTATCTTTAGGAGTAGCTCATTTATCACCTGGACATGGAGCTATCCATCAGCAATGGTCAGAACACCACCAAGACTGGCTTTTACCACAATGGCGAAACAAAATTTTTCGATCGAGTCACGTTCGACTTACAAAATGATAGTCGTCGAGAAAGATTGAGGAGAGCTCCAGGAAAACTAGAGCGACTCAATTTCTTCTGGGAAGTTCTGCCCTTTCAAGGCGATCAATAATGTGCAGGGGGTATAAGTTAGTTCGCCGTGCCCTATTTATCGTTGAACGAACAAATAACTGATGATATCTATACGTAGAAAACATCATTGAACTAATCATTGGTCCTCTGCGCAACGATTTGGGGAAATATTTGTTGACGGCAATATCTTATTACCAAAACTTACCTTCAACTTCAGGCATTGAGTTCACCCCTTCAGGAAGAATGAAACGATATGTCTGAAAATCTCATTAATGATTAGATTCGTGAGATGCCTAGGCGTATAGGGCAGGTGTTTGAAAGAAGAACTATAATGAATCAAAATAAATATTTAATAAATTAAGAGTTTTTTCCATTATTTCAATTTGGTCATTCTGCATAAAGCAAAGAGTAACAGAGAACTGTTATCAATATATCGCAGTTGAAATATACACCCCTCGTCCCTATTCAAACTAAGGGATTGTGGGCACTCCCGTTAGGGGCTTGAAGTTGAGGAGATGAAAAAAGCGGAAAAGTTGTTTGTCCCTTCAATTGGAAATTGACGGTTCCGAGCGATTTTCCACAATTTCCTTTTGAAGATGCAAAATCGAAGTTTTCGTTGGACTCCTGTTTCATTACGAAGTGTTGAACGTAATTTAATCGTCTCCTCAGAAGAAAAGATGAGTTGAAAATTCAACTGAAATCTGTCACTCTTTCTGAAAATTGTATTGATGTTTTGACCTCACCTGGTCAACTTAATTTGAATTGTGCACTTATTGCTAATAACAGCACAATCAAATGAAGGTAAGTAACATCCGGAGGTTTTAAAACAGAAGTAGTCAATCAAATTCATAAAAAGCCTAAAGAGTCCATATTCACTCCATGAATTCGAAGAAATAACATTTCAAGTATATTCATGAGTAGGTAAGAAAACTGACAATATCAGTCAAGCATGAAAATCTATAAAACACAAAAGACCAAAAGAGGACTACAGATCCAGAACCTACGACAATGAAAATAAGGTCATCAAATCGAGAATATGGAACAGAATGATAAAATCCAATTAGGAATAAAGAAGACCTCCATTCAAGGCAATCCGAGAGTTTATAATGATCCACAGTCTGAGGAGATCTGCTGAGACCCGAAGAATCGACATCATCTCGGCCGATGACGTCACGTCGTCAGTCGATCTATCGACCGAGCGCGTTTAAAAACTGCCGCTAATATGAATGAATCGCGAAAGACGAACGAAGTCTTGCGTAGAGTAAAACTTGAAGAGAGTAGGGCTAGGTCAGGGTTTTCTCGCCGTTTTCTTGTTCTTTCCTCCTTTTGAAAAAGAGTTGGCAGCGCCGGACAGCTTTTAAATTGCTGTTTAAAATTCCAACTTTGTTTAGTGCTTCGCGGGCTGGTTGGAGGGATCTCTTCTTGAAATACATCCACTTAGCTTTATGCTAAGATTTTGCTTCCGCATTCTTGCAACTTCGGTTTTTCACTTTCACTCTCGTATTGAGAAATGCATTCGAATGCAGCGTTTTCCTTGAAGACGCCACTTTTCCATCTTATTGATATTTCCGAAAATATCTTTCTGCAAAATTTGATAGATAAAAACTTGGTCATCAGAGTTCAATTTGAATCCTCAATGAAATTTCGAAACCTCAGACAGACAAGAAGTGCATCTGATGCAATTTTGGTTTTCATTGATCATACTGTGAGTTGTTCTGGGGGGGTAAGTGGTCGTGGTCGTGTTCGTTGTTCTTGGACTTGGCCTTTGATTCCGTTTCCACCTTTATTCTACCTGGAAGCTTGAAACAGTTGTGCTTTTTATATCTTCTTACCAATCAGATAGAACTCAATCAGTATTTTTTCGATGATGAGTGGTCCGATGAACAGAAAATTTCATTTGGATTCCGCAAGGGTCAGTTTTGGGACCTATATTATTTCTTATTTTCATGAATGACCTTTCCAGATTGCCTTAATATACTTTTCACCATACTTTTGCGGATGACACACTGTATCTACAAGTTCATCAGATTTAGTTACGCTTCTGGAACAAAGTACAACCCGCACGGGATAGAGCCTTTGAATGGTTTACGTCGAATGAGCCGGTTGCAAACAAAGAGAAGACTGTTGAACTGATTTTTTCTCTGAAGAAGACTGATGTGAATCTTAAAGGGGCCCACTCACTAGGAAGGAAGAATGCGCAGTTAAGTATCTGCACGTTAGCTGTAAAGTAACGTGTGCATTCATATTTCCCCACACAGACACTTTTGCTTATTGAGTGAGGATGTGCGACAAGCGTGAGATCACGTCGAAAAAAGATCTGATGTTATGGCAGTGCCGTGTGTTGTTATTAGGCAAAAATGTCCAATGTATAAATAGCGAACCCGACACTGTATTGCTAAAAATATGAAACGTGCACAGACTTGTTGCCCATACACGTCGTTCTTGGTCATTCTTCCACGGAGATGAGCAATGCACACGCTAAAAATCAAAACTATCTTGATAATTGCGCATTCCAATTTCCAACGGCGGAACGCCATACACATACTGTTTTCACTGTACCCCGTACCACGCGCATTGAAACCTTCGCGCTTCCTTCTTAAGCTAGCGGTTTCCTCGGACAGATCGTCGACCGTCGCGTCCAGGCCGTCTGCCGTCGAGAATAGCGATTTCCGTCGGAAGTGGTTTCCTCGAATTATTAGTGGATCGCCTACATGTGCACGTGAAATACCTACTTATTGTGGTTGTAAGAAGAAATTATCGAAAGTGGACCCAACAAAATCAATAGTTCAATTATTATGGCAACTCTTAAAGATCCAAACAAGCCAGTAGATGAATTATTTTGAGACGTCCACAGACGTCATACAGCCTTCAATGTTACCGTGCAAAGAAGGTTCTTTGGAATGAAATGAAATTTAGGGAGTATTTCCAACTTTCCACTGACTTTTCGAACAAGTTCAGACTTATATTAAATTTGACAGCACAATGAAAGGTACCAATAGGATAAAATGTCCAATTTCTGCTGAAGAGAAGCTTTGATAATATTGGGATAGGTTCTGTTTCCGAATTACCAACATAAACAAAATTTTACTTTCTTTAACACTGGAAGTTGAACTGGACTTCACCGCTCGAATCTAACTCAGCAGGTGCCGTATTCTCGAGAAGTGATATTCGAAAACGTTTCGAACTTCATTGCGCGGTGTGCATTTTTGCAGGTAAACAGGGACTCGCGCAATGAGTTCGTATACGTTTTCGAATATCACTTCTCGAGAATACAGGCCCTGATCAGAACCGTCGGTCGCGACGTCCAACTTCAACGTTCAGGCGCGCGTCCAGATATGCGATTGCTAGAAAAGCGTACCAATGAAATGCATTGGTTAGATAAAACCGTCACAACGCAGCGACTGCGGCCTGGACGCGACGGTCGACGATCTGTCCGAGGAAACCGTAGCTTTAGTGAGTGGGCCCTTTAACGGATCCACAAGATTTTTAGGTGTGTTTGTTGATACTTGCAATCCGGTGGGACGTTCACGTTGGGCTAACAGGCTGGAAAATTGCAGGAAATATTTTTTGCTCAAGTCAATGTCGAATAAACTGTCAGGTGGAGTGTTGAGGATGCTTACTTTTCTTCGGTTGAATCAGTGTTACGGTATGGAATTTTAGCCAGGGGAACTGCTCCTCAAGAAACCGCATTTTCGCTCTTCACAAAGGAGGCTGTTAGACTTTGTTGCTGGTTTTAAATACAGAGAAGATTGTAAATCAACATTTATCGCTCTCAAATCTTGACCTTTCCTATTCTATATTTTAGAGTCATTAATTCACGATCATAAAAACGAGAATGACTACATGAGAATTGGAAGCTCCCATGAGTATAGTACCTACTAGAGGTAAAATCTTTTGTAACTCGATTTTGGTAGACTACTTCATCCCCAAAAGGGGATCCATCAATTATATAAAAAAATTCCGTATCATTACAAAGTATTGTCTTTAAATATCAATGATTCAATACGTCAGGCTGCCTGTGTGTACTCAATTCAAGTACTTTATTTTGCCTACCTTACTTATGTACCTCTGATACAGGTTTGGAAATTCACATCGAAAACATACGAAATTTAATGCATCAGACAGAGAATTATTCCGTCAAGTTGCACAGATGAGTAGTCGAGATAATCACGTGCTGTACTGAATGAATTCCGTTGACTATTGCAATAACCTAGTCTTGTCTCTCTCTTATCGCAGAATGGTAGGGAACCTGCAGTCACGTATAGAATTATTTAATTTGTCAGGCTGCCCAAATACTCGATTCAAGTATTGACTGTGCCTACCATACTAAATGAATTATGCTCCTGCCACGATAAGAATAGAGATAAGACTAGACTATTGTAATAAGACAACGGAATTCAGTGTGTTACAGCAATTGATTGTCTCGACTACTCATCTGTGCAACTGGACGGAAGAATTCTCTGTCTGATTCATTGTATATCGTATGTTTCAGATGTGAATTTCTAAACCTGTATCAGAGGTACATAAGTTTGTAGGTGAATATTATTGTCGTTAAGTGTATGTAGCATTTTTCAACTGATCAAAAATTCACTCCAGACATTTATTCATTCATGATAGTTTGCGATACAGTGACTCTAAATAAAATAATAAAGTTACTGTGAGGATAACCCAAGAGCCATGGGATAGTCGCCAATTCAGTTTCTTGTATGATGCAACCACAAATTTAGTTTCTTGTATGATGTGTTGCATAACTTTGGCGCCTAAGGCCGGGCGCACACCGGAGTCTACAGACAGTCTTTGACGAAAAGAGGAAAAGATAATTTGTCAGGGTTGAATGAGGTAGAGTCAAAAACGTACTATTTGAAACGACCCTGCTGTGCGATGGTTCCCTTCCCTTTACCACAATCCTTTTTACGGCTAATACCTGTTTATCATTTCTGCGGCAATTTTCT
>CM024241.1:105346929-105390156 GCA_013421045.1 Propylea japonica | reverse complement strand
AACTCGCAAGCTCATCGGACGAGGCCGGGTACATTCGGCAACGTTGACTTTATTTTACGTTATGACAGCAAATACTGCCAACTTCAGATAAATAAACAAACGCCTACTATGCACTCAAACTTTCGTGAACGGACTATAGCTATTGATTGAAATATAAGCATAAACAATCAATCTAAATTCAAATGAGTATGAGTGGCGCAAGAATAGGAATGATGACATGTTCATTTGCTGTTTTCAGTAAACCTCCTTGAAAATGTTTATGCATTTTTTTCATTTTTCAGCTCCCCTTTTCCTTATTGATTAGCCCGAAAAGCGAATCCGACATAAAACTCCAAATTAGGAAATACGCGATATATCTCCAGCCACATCAAAATAATATATAATATGTCAAAAACCGCCGAGAATAAAATTGATCTGTCATTTATGCCAAGACATATATAGAAAACGTAATAAACGTCTTTTATATACATCCCTCTATGCATCCCGCAAATTACATTTAAACCGAAATCAAATGATGAAACGGAAAATATCCGACATTTTCCCGATACCCAACTGGGAATTTGCCGCTCCAATTTTTCGATAACGTTATGCAGCAATTGCACATTTCATATTTCGGTTCTACACGAAATGTCAGGTTAACTCAGTGCAGCTATGAACTTCCTGAATTTACTCTTGTGGAAGAAATTGCTTCAGTATAAAAGATGTGATTATGATTTATGACTGGTTGGAAATGGGTCTGGGTTCTCCTTTTCTCTGTTCTCTGGTAGAATGGTCTTTTTATATGAAACAGAAAACGTGAAATCTTCATTTGGATGTTCCAGCTCAAATGAATGAAGAACGTTGTGTTTCTGCGTACCTGCACTCATATGAATAAAGTTACAAACTGAATACTGCAGACTTACAGTATACATTTCTACAGGTAGATTTGCAATTCCAGTCTCTGAAACAAAATAAGTTATTTAATCAACTAGGTTATTAAAGACAGCGACTAATAGTCAAGATATTTTAATGCGTGAGCGGAGCGCACGCGTTAATAGTTCGAGACCATTAGTCGTTCGAATAATAACCCAGTTGATTACAAGATTTTTCCGACGATCTTAATATGAATTGTGTATGAATTCTTGATTGAAATACATTTTCATTTTGCACAAGACTTATATTTGACATAATAAAACTTCTATGTATCTATGTTCCAGTAGAGTTTTGACATTTCTCGTAGTGCTTCTGAATACTTTGTGATTTGTGAACGGTTACCATGAGGATTGCACATTAAATAGCAGAAATTGAGCATCAAAATAGGTCATTAATGATCAATTTCGTACACATTAAAATCACCTTTTATTTTGAGATCGACGAAAAAAAATTCAATTAAGATGAAATGCTCCTGCGAAAATCTTTGCATTTATTTGCCAGGAGCAAAAAAAATGTTGCCTAACAGTAAAAGTGAAAAACGAAATAAATGAAAATGATAATGTAACCTTACGGTATCTTTATCAGATACCTTCTTCAGACAAACTTGAAAAATCTTTGGAATTGTGTGTTTTTTCATTTGCAGTCTAATTGACATTGAAGTTGTCAACACATAGAAATGTTTGATTTATTTAATTTTGAAATTTCCTGATGTCATTTCTTTCTTCATAAATCGACCCAAATAAGATCTATTCCAACAGAACAATTGGCTAAATTATCTACTTCATCTAACAAAATACATGTGGATTGCTTTATTTTCCTTTTATAATTATCAGGTTCCGTCATTAGGATCTTTGTGTTATTCAAGTTTATCATAATATGATCTCCGCTATTTGAACTAACATGATCAGCGATTTGTGATCTTGTAATTTCTCTATTTTTGATGTTGTTCTTATGTTCCCGTTTTCTTATCCCTAAAGGCCTTGATGTCTCTCCTGTATAACATTTTCCATATATACAGGAAATATTATGAACACAATTTCTTGATTTTTTGTCTCATTCGTTGGTTTCGTTTTGTTTAGAATGAATCTCAAATCATTTTGTGTTTTGAAATCAGTTCTTATGATGAATTTGGAACCAGTTGTTCTTATTTTTTCTGAAAGGCCAGGAATATAAGGAATGATGTTCAACGAATTTGGTTGTTCTTGACGCCCTTGACGGTTTTCTGTTTGTTCCTGGTAGTCATAAGAATTTTAATTAAATATTTTTCGTTCTAAATTTGAAATTGTTCTTTCTATAAAATTTGGTGGGTATTGATTATCTAGTAGAAACTCTTTAATGAAGGCAATTTCATTATTTCTATAGGAAATCAAAAAGGCCCTATCATAAAGCGTTTTTATAATACCTGTTTTCACATTTAATTGACGATTAGAATACAAATTTAGATATCCATTAGTGTGAGTTTGTTTTCGAAAGACACTTGTTCCAGAAAGATTATTTTGTTCTAATTCCATCGTAAATTTAATGGTAGGTTTTTTATTATTGATGTAATCAAAAAAACTCATTCAATTCCTCTCTGCCGTGTTGCCAAATTACAAAAAATATCATCTATATATGATATTTTCTGAATTGAATTTGACCACGGAATCGCCATCAGGGAGTCGTTTGACACCATTTTCTGTTCAAAATTCGAAAATTACAGACATTTGGGCAAAACGATATAGCCCTCTTTTAAGTAGAACGAGCGCTTAAGAATATTGGGGAACTATGATGAACCAACCCACTAAAAAAGGTGACCTGCCATCACTTTTATTCGCCCTTAATTTGACGGCATCGGCTGCATGTGAAATTGAAAAATAACGTCAAGATTGAAGTAGCGGGCTCTCCACGTCGTCGTGTCGTAGGGTCGACTCCGGCGTCGGTCTTCGGTGCATAATTTGGGACTAAGGGACCCCCGACGTCTCCTGAATAATAAGAAGCCATGTACGCTTCGCCTAAAGTAAAATATCACAAACCTAAAACGTTAGGTGCACGTGACCCGCGGATTGATTTTATTTTATGCGATCAGAACATGTACTTCAGAAAGTCCGTTATTCCCGAAGGCTTTAATATCGTTGCGAGGGCCCAAATTGAAAATCACGAACCCTACTGAAATATTCTGCTAGGAGCGCCAGTTTTTGCTTGTTGTTTTCGTATGAAATTGTCGACTTCGATCATGTGAATATTTTCGGCATGCTGGAAACGTTCTGAATATTGTTTTTTCAAGATATTTTGAGTTTCAGGTCTCGTACGCGTAGGTACTGCATATGCACGATTTCGTACCACATATATAATCTTTTGAAAACAAGAGTTAACATAATACAATACATAAAAAAACAAAATTCCTTAACTGAGATTTAGCAAAACAGGGTTACATACTATTTTTTCGTATGATGCTGGAGCTCAGGGAAAAACCTCAGTAGAAAAAACCCTGTCTCGCTGTTCCAACTTAAATAAACTTGAAAACTATTTGAATATTGAAGGATTTCTTCTTTACTGAGTTCAACCGAAAACCCTCTCCAAGATGCCTTCGGAATTCTGAATCTGAAACTAAAAAATCGAAGCAGAAAAAGGGAACAGCAAAATGAAATGAAACTCTATTACATATATCGATTTAAAATTAGCAACTCAATTCAAAAACGACTCTGCAACTTCATGTATGGCCCTTAAGCCATCCTGAAATTTAAATATGCGATAATTATTTATCATTCTAGATATTAATAATTAAAATAAGTAATAGGCAGAATCTATCTTGATTAATTCAACAACAGTGACACGAAGGCCAATTCTAGAATTTTATCCACATTTTTATCCTTTCAAATGGGAACCTCTCGAAATAAAAATTTATATCACAATTTAAAAACAAAAATTCAAATGTCGTATATTAACTACCAATTTCTAGGAAAAAATTTCGAGAGATTTTCACGAAATCCCCAGAATAATTCAAATTGTTTTAAAAATCCAGTAGTTTTTGTGAGTGTGGGGAAAGATATTCTACAATCGCTGAAGTTGAGTTCATTCACTGTTATAAAGTTTTCTGTTATGATTATTTTTTTTTAATTTACGTCTCGAATAGTACCTAATACATTACAAGACTTCAATATCGTTGCTAGTGTTCAATTTGAAGATCATGAACCCTATACTGAAATACAGTGTAACCTCTTTATTCCAGACACATTTTTCCGGACATCCTGTAATCCGGGCGCTCAAATATTACAAGCATAATCCGGACGGATCTCGATATTCCGGACGCAATATCGAATTTCGAGTTTGAAATTTTTTGTCAGAAATTATTATTGATAAATTAACTTCAATATTAAATATCATAGACCTGGAAATGTTATTGTCACTTTGACATCGATAAAAAAGGTGCATCTTTTTATCGCGATAAAAACTTCTCTTCCTCAATATGTCAATTAGTCTGTCAGATTTTTGAATTTTGAACATATACTGCTTTCATTTTGAATCGGTGGTGGTAATTATTTAACTTTGTTGATATAAGAACCCAAAAGATGAATCGTTTTGGTGAAGTTTCGACTGAGCAAATTATTATTATATTCTGTCGTTAATTTATCTTGCCAAAAAACACTCGAGCTTTTCTTTTATCAGATAAATTTCTCTTCAACTCAAAGTTTTGCCAATCACTAAATTTGCTGGAAAAACTGACATCAGATAAAATCGCTCCACCTTCGGTGTCGCGATTTAATCATGTCAGTTTTTCTCGTAAAATTAGTGATTAGCAAAACTGTTTCGTTGCAAAGAGAATTTTATCCGATAAAAAAAAAGCTCTTGTGTTTTTACTGTTGATGATATGTAATGAGAACGATTTGTGGATATGTGATACCTCCAGAATTCGATGTTTCTGCATTAATTATTAAATATACATGAAATGAAACTATTCAAATAGATATTTAAAGTGTTTAAAGCTGATTTATAGACTAAATTGGAGCAGTGAATTTGTTATTTTATAGTGAAAAAAGCGACGTGAAGATGGAACATTTTTGGAACTTTGTGGGCCCATATTTTCCAAACCAAGACAGACCGCCACCTGTTGGTAACACTAATGTTGTTCAGGAAGACTCAATGAATACGATGACACCAAAATCTGGTCGATATCTGCTAATCACCGAAATTCGATATTTACCATCCGGATTAAAGAGGTAACACGGTATTCTGCTAGGAGAGCGCGAGTTTTTGCCTTGCCTTATGATTTATTTTTCCCTGTTGGAGTCGTTCTGAATCATTGTTTTTTTGATATTCATATCTCGTAAGCATGTACCTAAGTACCTACGATTTTCGTATTATATCATTCTGATGAAGATAATAATGATAATGAGTGATGGTTAGAATCAATTTTGATTCACTCAACAACAATGCACACATGCAAATTGCAAACTCACATATGTATAATATATTCATCCGTGTGGGGAATCGTAGTCCACCCTGAATAAGTTTCATCCAATTTTTATTCAGCCAATAATGTATCAGATACATTCCCTATTCTTTTGGGCATAAAACCATTTCGAGAAATGATTATTCGTCCATAGATTCCATCTCATGAATTCACATCTCGAGCAATTTAGCACGGTCACTGGGGAGACTTCAGACACGTAATACTTCAAATATATGACTTCTGGAGGATAGGGGCGAAAAAGCGAGAGATGGAATTAGCTACGGGGGGTTTCGAAAAGTTCACGCCTTCTTCTGATTTTGCTTATAACGCCTACAACATAACGGTAGTAGTAATGGGCTTGAAAAATCTTCAAATATGTCCCGACTGAAGGCTGAAATCACGATTTAGCACCAAGAAGAGAAAATCACGAGAGTTGCCTTTCATATTTCGGAATTAGAGAAAAAAACGAATTTCTATATGAACTTTGGAAGTAGAGAATAATATTAAAAAATTAATATCAACCAATATCGAACTCATGTATGAATGATGGATGTATTATTATCCAGAGTATCCTTAGATATCCATCTCGCCATATTGTAGCCCCAATAGAGCTAAATAGTTATCTTTGGATGCACTGATATCGTTTTGACTTATTTTTACTAGAGTTTCATAAATTGCTTGTAATTTAATTTCCATGAAAAATTAAACCTTAAATGAAAATCTCTTAAAAAATGCGCACCTTTTGATTCTTAATAGTCAAGAAAACAAACATTCAGGGAATTGCAACCAAGTCAGGAGAATCTGAATATGAATTTTTCAAATTTTTTATAGCTTTCTGGTTATTTTTCATCGAAATTAGTGAAAAATTCACAAATTAATAGGTGAATGGGTCCATTACTTTTGTTTTAATCTGTTTGGATATTTTTCAAATCGAAGAAGAATTGTTGCAGCAAATGTTACCATTGCTCATCTAAATTTAATTCAACAACAATTGAATTTTTCAAACTGTTTTTTGTTAACAGAGTTGAGAAGGTATTGCAGTATTCTTAGGGAAGAGAAAAATGATATACAATGTTCAATTTCTTTCATACAAAACTATATTTTTTGAAATAAGAAAAGTGTATTATATTTCTTGGGCTGAAAAGATACAAGGAAAAGGTATTAATTGAAAATTGTGGTTAAATTTTGAAGTGTAGTGTATATTTTGAATTCCTTACAGATTCAATTTAACATCAGCAATGGAAATAGATAGGGAATTCACCGATTTTGTTCAATTCTCGTGTAATTGTTCAAAAGAACTGAACCACAATTCTTTCTTCAAAATTATTGAAACTCAATTTTTGTTTCAAAATGAAAATTTGATTCGTAGAAATAACGGAACATTGTTTGGAATATAGAGGTTTACTCATTTATTTGGATGCATTAGGTTACTATTCACTTGTGAAACTAAATGTTCATAAATATTTTTCTTCAAACTGAAGTTGGAAAAATTGGAAAATAGTATATTTCAAATGCTTATTCGAATTATTAGATATTATTATATTTAGTGAATTCGTGAATATTCGAAATAATTAGTTTATCAACTAGTTCATTAATCACTAGATTAATAAACGAATTGTTCTCAAGATTTTTTTGTCGACCACATTACGAATTAAGTATAAATTTTTTATTGCAATACATTTTCATTTTGCACAAGAGATACATTTGACATAATATAAATTTCCAAATTTTTAGTTTCATTAGAATTGTGATATTACCCGTTTAACTTCTGAATGCTTCATGTTCGACATTAAAATAGGAGAAATCATGCTTTGAAATGGGTCATTATTGATCCATTTCGTGTACACGTTGACATGAGCTTTCATATCGAGATCGACAGAAAACTGTTATTTTCAATATAGCTAATTTTTTGTTCATCAACGCGAGTAATCTTAGGTTTATTATCGAAATTCATTTTATCTAATGATGAGTGGATGTAATGAGACTTTTTTTTTTAACTGATCAACTTCACTTCGACCGAATCAACCAATAGGAACGCTGCGTTACTGATTTTGCATCAGTTTCGAGTGATGCAGCGTCAAATAGAAAGTCGGAATGATTAGAAAGAAATTCGGATTGATAAAGTAAATGTATTTATTTGTTTCTCATTTGTAAACGTCAGTTTCCAAAAACACAATATCAATCAGGAAGTTTATCTTATCAAGTCACTAACTTGTAAAACTGACAGTTAACTTGTAAAATTTTTACAAGTTAGTAGTATTATTTACATTGACAGTTGCCAAGTTCTTTCTACTAATAATTCCATTCAGCCTTCTAATTTCAGAGTTCCTGGAACAAATTTATTTCTCAATAAACGTTGTCAAACTATTCAAAAACGATATTCGTACGTTGTTTTATTCGTATCTATTCATTTTCTTTCTCAAAATTGCAAATATCCTAGAGGTTTTTGACCTGTAAACTCACTGACAGTCACGTACTTGCTTATAATTTCATTCATCTTTCTAATTTCATCGTTCCTGGAACAAATTTGTTTAGTAATAAACGTTAAAAAAGTATAAAAAAACGATATTCATACCTTGTTTCATTGAATCTGGCCTTTTTCGTCAGAAATGAGCAAATATTCTCGAAGGACTTCCTTCTCGTAAATCCACTGACAGTTGTCATAATTTTCCGATGTCATAGGTAAATAATCATAAATAATACAATTTTAAGAAATGTCAAAAAATTTAACGCCATTATTGAGATTTTTTTTGGAATTTATCTAACCTTTTTACAAATGAGAAACAAATAAAATATAAAACAATACACGCAAGGTAACGGGTTTTACTGGCTCAAGGAGGTAACTGACTCGCCTGCGGCTCGTCAATTATATCCTCCATTTGCCAGTAAAAACCCTCTTACCTTGCTAGTAATGTACTATTACGCTTGTAATAAAAGATGTATTGTCATGTACGAATACTAACACATATTATAGGAAGAGAAAGAACCACTCCTTACGTCAAACCGTTCTTTTTTTATTTTTCCAATAAACACACTAGAAAAATACCCCTCAAAGGAAAAATTACTCTTCTACCAAACAGATAGGTTCTCACTTTCTCCCGCAGCCTCTGTAATATACAGAGCTTAGTTTCCCCAGGGACAGGAGCAGTCCGCGATAAGATAAGACCATTACAGCCGAATGGAATGGCCAGACTCCACCCTCGCTTCCGAATTTGGAACGTACGTGACAGGGGTGACCCCCAGATAATGGTCATTGTAATTGGCTTCTACGCTGCGCAAAATGGAAGTGAATCCATATATTTATCTGAGTGTAGGCCTAGGGTGAGAGGATTTTATGGAGATATTAGGCTGTATGAGATATATTCCGGACCAGAATTGGTTTACACACTAGGGAAGCTGGGATGGTATCTAACGCAGGGTATTTCTTAGACTCGCGAAACTGGGAAGGGTAAATATTCAATAAAGGAGATAACTCCATAATTTCCCCCGTTTTTGGGGTCTAGAGGGGTTGCTGGATTAATGAGTGGGTTTTATGGAATCATGAAAGGATTTTGTGAAAGCGTCGTAACTTTTGATTTCTGAAAGAAGTATCTGAATTGAAATACCTGGTTTGGAAATGGGAAAATTGATATTGTTAGTCATAATGAATATTAGAGAAATACCTACTGAAACAAGAACTTTTTGGCTCATATCCATATTAATATTATAATGCGAAAGTAACTCTGTCTGTCTGTCTGTCGGTCTGTCTGTCTGTTACTCTTTCACGCCTAAACGGCTGAAAGGATTTTGATGAAATTGGTATGGTGATAGATGATAACCCAGAAATGGTCATAGGCTATAAATAATCACGCCATCGTTTCGTTCCTAGGGGGTAGGCAGTAGGCAGATAACTAAATTGAGTTAGTGATTTTTAGTCGTTTTTGTTGGGACTTTGCTCTTTCACGTTTAAACGACTGAACAGATTTTGATAAAATTTAGTAAGGTAATAGATGGTTACCTAAAAACGGATATAAGATCAAAATGATCACATCATCGTACTAAGGGGTAGGAAGTAGGCAGAAAACTGAATTGAGTTAGTGATTTTTTATGGTTTTTGCTGGGAGTTTTGATCTATCATGCCTAAACGGCTGAACGGATTTTGATAAAATTAGTTAGGTGATAGATAGTAACCTAGAAAAGGATATGGGCAATTAATATTCATGCTATCGTACTTAAGGCGTAGGCAGTAGGCAGAAAACTAATTAAGTTAGTGATTTTTAATCGTTTGTTTTGAAAGTTTACCTCATTCACGCCTTAAAGTCTGAACGGAATTTTATATGACTTGGTTAATATAAAATAGGATCCTAGGCATGGACACAGGCCACTTTTCACGACAGGAAAGTACCTCATTCCCGTGGAAATCTAGCGTGATCGTGTCAAGAAGCGCATGACACCATAGCTACTGAAATGATTTTGATGTTTTTTTTAACTGAGTGTTACTAAGACTTCAAGTTAGTATTTGATCACTTTTCTAACTTAGAGGGCCGGTAGGCGCCATAAATTAGGGAATTTATAATACAATTTTGATGCAACTGTCTTTATTTAACAGTTTTGCTTCGATCGAATTACCGTGCGAAGCCGGGGCGGGTCGCTAGTTACTTATATAATTTGAATTATTCATTGCCTACGTTCGTTCCTCAGAAAAAATAGTACCCAAATATTATAAAATTTTGGGTTTTGAACCGAAAATGTTATCGAACAACTATAGCAGAGCGAGCAACTGGCGATATGAGGCTTTTTTCGAAAAAATCAAATGGAGGAGTGAGTTTTACTTCGTTAAGGTTTTCATAAAATTCATAAAAATTTATACAGAAAATGTTGTCGTAACATTTGCTATTTGTCTTTGAATAATTATGAATGTCCTGAAAGCAGACCTTTTTATTCCGAGCACGTTGTGTTTAAAAATAAGACAAATTTATTATTAAGTCCAACTGAGCCTTTTGAGGACCATTTCCGAACCAACATTTAAATTTTACTGATATTTGGGGCGAAACAATTGCTCTCAGTTCCGCTATAAATAGGAATAAAAAACAAACCCTTAGATGAACTTAAACTATTTCGTTCATATTGATTTTTGATCATTCACATTATGGTGCCGATTAGCCGATTGTTGAATAGAAATCTTACTGTTAATACCATCCTCAAATCTAAAGAATCCACTAAGTCTCTAAAAGTCCAAGTCGATTGTGTTTTGACATTGTCTCAACTTTTTTGTAATAGTTTGAATGAATGCCCTATAAAAAATGGAATAATTCCTACCATAGTCAGATTTCTAGTAGCTTCATCCATACATATTACCTATAGTCGTATGTATGGTCATTTGAGCAGGTTACAACATTGTATTGTGGATGAATTCTGTAGACTCTGGCAAAATTTCGATTCTTCTTTCTCTAGAAATGTATTATGAGGATAATTTTCAATAAAGATTTGCAGAGTTCATTTAATACCTTATTTATCAAGATCTTCCAATAGCTCCCTGCATTTATATCTATAACACGTTGCTTCTCTCAAAAGACATCATAATCTGAAAATTAACCCTCTTATGAAATTATGAAGCCATTCAACCACTTATCTTTTATATGAAATAGTGGTCTCTTCTCTTAAAGAAGGCATATTAAAGTCCTGCATAAGTTACTGATGATGACTCAGCTCAACATGTTGTCTCAAAAATCCAATGTATTTCTCAACAACTCAGAAATATTGTATACACAATTATGTCTTTTATGAAAGATAAATTATTAGTATCATCCTCAGAGTAAAAAGTAAATCTAGAGTTGCCTTCGCGCATTTGTTTACAAGCCAAGTAGAATCAGTTTATACTCGCAAACAAACTTCCGGCGTTGCGAAATCGTGCCGTATGTTTATTCCGTTTATGCTTAAGGCTATTCCGTTAATTATAGCTAGGGCAAAATTACGATAATTTTGTATTATCTTCAGAAATTGGAGAAATACAAATCTAACCAATTGTTTGCTTCACACCAGTGTAGCAGTGAAATGCTTTTCTTCTCATCCTAATGCTTGGTTGATTACAATGCAGTACTATTTATGCGTAGGGGCATCTCTATGTTTATTTCTTACTCTGGTATATCATCATATTTTTTAAAATGCAGTTAATGAAATGTTCTTGTTTTCATTATTTTTTTTTTCGCATTTCACAGTATTTCATTTTTCCCACTGTATAACCCCAGCTTAAATCGAAAATAAATAAACTGACTATTATTCCACCACCAACTACTCCTGAACAATACCTAACCTAATCAAATTCCGGTTATGACCGGACAACTCAAACTCGTGCTATGCCGGCTTGCCATGATGACCATGCAAAGGACTAAACGAACCCTGGGCAAATATTATGGGTAAACAGGGTAGTCCTGGGGCGTGCCCGATGGACCTTGTGTCTGATTTATTGCTGACCGGTCTAAGGCCTCGCGAACACCCTTCATAATGAGGTAAATATTGCCTCGTGCTGAGCGACTGGACGATGGTCAACTGGTTTTGCCATGGTGTCATACATGTGTACTCTCGTGTAAAACCTAATTGAGAGAAACTCGCGTGTCATGGAATATGATGAATGTCGTGGTGGTCAAGTGAATAATTTCTGGTTGCTTCGTTGGACACTAACTGGTTGTGAAAGATTTCATTAGGCTTGGTAAAATAGTAATTACGAATTCTGTTTGGTTATCCGCTTGAAATCGGTAATAGTTTTGCTAATGGAGGGATTATAATTATATCAAAGTAAAAACAAAGTAAGTGCAATTTTCAAGGTAAAAACGAAGTAACTACTTTGCAAATACTTCGTTCCTGGGTTGTAAAATACATTTACTTCGTTTTTATTTGGAAAATACGTACACATCGGTGCAGTTACTTGGTTTTGCAAGTGACCTAACATCGTTATTTATCATCCGATTCAAACAATTCTTCTACAGAAATATGCGACAGAACACAATGAGTCCAGATAAAGAGAAAACTTGATTTTCGAAGAATTTCAGTTACTTGGTTTTTTATTTTGGACAGCCGAGCTGATTTGGTGTTATGATGTTACATTATGGTTGAGGGTTAATAATGTTTCATTTTGAATGGTGTGTTTCTCTAGGTTTTCATTTGTTATATAATATTCACTCAGTTATCATGAGTTTTATTTTCATTGGCTTGAAAATCTTGAGCGAGGAACATTCATTGAAATATTATTTGGGCTATTACTATATTTTTGCTTATTGTATTCAACATTTAGCTCAGCATTTGCCTTTGTAAGCCGTCATCAGAAAAACGCTTATAGCTTCCAACTTTCGGTACTAGTGTGGCAAGACCACTTTTTGCCACAACTAAGACCTTTGAAAATAATATTTACTTGACTAATCAACTACATTTTGACAACTCCAATCAAAACTAATTCTACATACTATGTTTATTTGAATAACTAAAAAATATAGATGATATAAATAATACCAGCCAGAACATCTACCCCTTCGAAATGTTTGTCATTTTTGACAGTTACCAGAAAGTAATCATTGATGACTTTGATCTTTTTCGGATTGAATTAGTTCTCATACAGTTCTTTAATCTTTTTTGGGCTGGATCTCATTATTGTTTGATTTATTGCTGATCGGTCTAAGGTCTCACGTATACCCTTCATAATGAGGTAAATATTGCCTCGTGCTGAGCGACTGGACGATGGTCAACTGGTTTTGCCATGGTGTCATACATGTGTACTCTCGTGTAAACCTAATTGAGAGAAACTCGCGTGTCATGGAATATGATGAATGTCGTGGTGGTCAAGTGAATAATTTTTGTTTGGCTTCGTTAGACACTAACTGGTTGTGAAAGATTTCATTTGGCTTGGTAAAAAGCTGATTGGGTGTTATGATGTTGCATTATGGTTGAAGGTTAATGATTTCTTTTTTCGAATGGTGTCGTTTCTGTAGGTTTGCATTTGTTACATAATATTCACTCAGTTATCATGAGTTTTATATCTATTCATTGGCTTGAAAATCTTGAGTGGGGAACATTTATTGAATATTATTTGGGCTATTATTATCATTTTTGCTTCGTTGTATTCTACTTTCAGCTCAGCATTTGCCTTTGACAGCAGTTATCAGGAAAACGCTCATAGCTCCAAACTTTCGGTACCCCTTGAAAATGTTTGTCATTTTGACAGTAACCAGAAAATAATCATCGATGACTTTGACCTTTTTCAAATTGAATTAGTTGTCAAATGTCAATCAAAATGATGAACTGGAGATAGTGTAGGATGAAATAGATTTTATTTGCATGAGCTCTTGAGAATACTTGTGAAGCTCTAGCTGCCCCCCCTGCCTCCCTTTTGGGGACGCCCATGATCTCTCCAATACCTAATAATCGCTCTTATAATTGCGTGATTATTGATTTTTTAATAGGGAATGCAATTTATCGCGTTTCCATTAAAAGCTTGAAATAAATTCGCAGAAAAATATTAATAGAATTTCAATAGCACTTATTTTTCGGCATAAAAATTAAACAATCTCTGCAAACCCTTAGCAGCAACTCTGCCCAAGTGCTCGCCGAAAATAATCTTACTATAATCTGTATTTTCATTTTAGCCTACACATAAAAGAAGATTATGGTGAGTTTTCAATTTCCGAGAGCTTTTCAACGAGCTCAAATATGAAAAACGTAAAAAAATAAGAAAAACACACAATGTAATTGGCGGAATATGTGGATATACGTGAAATTCAACTGAAGAACGCCTACTTTTTATTTTTTAATTTATTAGTTGAAGAAATATTATTTTTTTCTAGACTTATGACTATTTACTTACTTATTATAACTTGTTTATAATAAACTAGCGGACCCAACAGACGTTGTTCTGCATACACAAAAATTCATTCAATTCGATCCAGCCGTTTAGTTGCAGAATAGATGAATAACCTAGATAACGACTACAAACGCGCCATCTGGTGATCTGATTTGTGATCATAAACATACGGGCATCAGGCAATCCAAAATACATTCATACATCATAGGTTTAAAATTTGTAAAATATGGCATAAGTAAAAAATTGTTGTATAATATGTTAGTCATATGTTATTTCTGATTAAAATTTTAAATTTTCGATTCACTCGATGTAACTTCACTTTTTGTCCAAATGTCAAAATCATTATAACCTATGAATATGTATTCTATGACTGCTTGATTGGTCGAAAGAAAAAGAAAAGCCTTTTATTTTTTTCTGAATAATGGAAATATTTTGTTGTATAAACGTTGCCCTAGCAATTATGAACACAACAAAAAAAGAATTATCCTAATTGGTGCAGCTGTTTGAAAGATATTGCATTTTGACAGTAACCATAGATCCTGTTTTATTATTATAGATAGATTAAAAACATTTCCCATAAAAAGGTCGAATACAAAAAATTACATCCATAACGTGCATGATGAATAAGATGGGAAGAACGCAAAAATTACAAGAACTTCATTCCAAAACAACCAAAGGGTTATTTTGGTTATTTATGGACTAAAGAATATCACCTCAATTATAGACACTTGTCGATGAAACATCTCCGTGAATTTTGAGTTTTGAACCGACTAAAGTCCCAGAAGACTCGATTAGACTCAATGATGAAGAATCGGAGATCAAAATAAATTCTGACCATCCATCATTCTTACTTTCCAATCGAATGGGCTTTAAAGGCTTGAAATTTTCAGGGAATGGATTAATGTTCAAACTAGGTCTAGAATCGGTTGGTTTCATCATTCATTGGGCCTCATCGAATAGTTCCCGAGTTAAAGTAAAATTGCTTCAATCATTTTTCACATTGAAAAGAATGAAGCTGTTCAACAGACTAAATACTTTATACTTGACTTGAAGAAAACAAATATTCTGAACCTTCATTTCAATATTGAACCAAAACCAAAACCCGAAAATTCCGTCTCTGTACCACTATTTATGGGTATAAAACAAATCCCAACGTATATTCCATAGAGATTTATTCGAAAACCAATTCCAGTCGAGTTTTCCACTATTTCAAACTTTTCTTCGATAATTAATTTTTATCGATCCGAGTTTATCCCAAGTTGTCGCAGCATATACGCGCGACCACATCCAGAACAGAATTCGAGGCTGCAGCCGCCATATGCAAATGTTGTAACCAATTATGTACTCGCACCGCGAATATATAATTCACCATGCAGAATGTGAGGGTCCTCTAGACCCAGCACTGATTAAATCACAGTCTGGGGCTTATCTTGGCCAAACATCTGTAACGTGCATTATGTATTAGGCAGAGAGTACGCCCGCCCTTAGCGGCAAAGCACTCTAATCACAAACCCTTTTTTTGTGTCAGATATTTTTCTATTTTCGATTCCAGGTACACAGCTGGGATATGCGTATGCAATTCGAATTATTGTTACTGTTTGGTCTATATTGACCCACGACCGGAACAGTATTTCGGTTTTTACCTGGCTTGGAAGACCCAGAAATAACGTTCTCTAGAAGGGTGGTTTTTTGAATAAATTAATGAAGTATAGATCGCATGTTGTAGCTTACTGGACAAAATCAGATGGATTCAGCTGTAATGTAAGGGTTAACGGTAGTAATGTCATAGAAGAATTTGGCACGACTGAAATTGAATAACATTGTATGAAGGGTGCATCACCATTTTTATTTGATTCTGTTCCATAATTTCAGACTGAGGTTTCATCAAGTATTCAACAGATGCCCTTAGAAATCATCATAGACTCTTCAATTCTTCAGAAGAATTACTCAAAAATATGATAATTTTTGATAGTTCCCCGAATGAACCCATACCTGTCAATCAAAATTTCCATTTCTTTGATTTCACTCTTGTTTTTTATAGGATTGATAAATTTGAGAATTGCCTTAACAGATTCACCTCCCTCTGATATTTTGAGGTGATCAAGTACCGTATTGAGAGATGTTGATTGTCTCGAAAGTTTTCTGCACTTGAATCTTTCTTTTATCGACACCATGAGAGATTCATAATATTAAAAAAGAGCTGAAATAGAAATGAAAATCATGAAGATTTACTTTTAGTTATTTATGGATTTAATAATCTCCAATGTGATTTCGATGATAGGAACTTCTCTGTTTTTCGTGCAGGTTCTTTCTGGAACAGGATGCCATCGTTTTGACCGAATATCGAGTTTCGAATTTCACAATGGGCATATTTTTGAGAGACTCTAACTCTTGGATAAAATCACTTGAAATTTCCAGATAAGGGTAGAAATTTTCAGAGATCTTACATCTGAGTAGCTCGGTTGAGTTCGTTGATCGGCCAAATCGATAGAATAGTTGTCGAGTTATAATTTCAATTTTCGAATGAGTAGAAATCCAATCTAATCAAAATTCCAAATTTAGCTGTTCTATAATAAGAAAACTTGTAGAAAATTTTGAAATATACATATGGAAAATCAAGTTCACAATTCAATTCTCTAACGAAAATAGATTTTTTTGGTGACAGTTCGATTGATACATTGATACAAATTCCAGCAAAATAACAATTCCTTTGGAAAAAAGTTGAGAACCAAAATTGTAGGTAATAAAAACACCTATAGCTGTTGTATTCACACTTTTTTACATAATATTAATATTCATGAAAAAAATTAAAGAAATTTGGTGGAAAATTATTTTTTTATGTCACAAACCTACTTTAAATAAAACTAGATGTACCATTTCGAAACTTGGCTGCCAAAAATATGCTTCAAAATGAACAAATTCATGCTCAAAATATCATGGTTCTGAAAAATGTGGAAGAAAAACAATTTTGGCATCAGCCTACTTTCAAAATGGTACATCCAGTTTAACATTTTTCATTATAAGTGTAGTATGTTTCTTCATACTATGGGGGGAAAAAGAGATTTTAATGAAAAAAAACCCACAGACTTTTTCAAGAAAGCTGATACTTTGACGTGAGAATTTTCGATTGAAAATAAAGATCAATATAAGATGAAGAAATGAATATTTGAATGAATAATTCACGTTACTAGTTACTACTTTCAGGACATGAAATTGTTAGTTTTCAACAGATTTCGTGAGGAAATTTTTGTGGAAGATAAAAATGTAAAACAAAAGCTTGTTTTTTTGAAATTTTCACTTGAATTTTTGGGGTATACAGTGGAACTTCCCCATAACGAAAGCGCTAAATCCGCAAAAAAATTCGTTATAAAGAATTTCGTTATACAAAAAATGTGTTTCTATAGTCGGCAAAGTCGCGGTCGACTTCACTGATAAGTTTAAGTTTATCATTCAAACTCAGCACTTCCTTTTAGACATTTCCTCACAACTTTCACACTAGCGTAATGGTTAGATTGAAACCAAACAGCCAGGGGTGTACTTAAAACTGTTTCAGAAGGATCTCTCTGCCCGTTGTAATGATTTCGTTTGAGGTCGGTATTTATGACGTACGTCCGTAAAAATTTCGGAAAACCCACCCTTATACCTTCTACCAATACCCATTCAAAGAGTGATGTTCTTTGAATATTTCGTTATAGAGAGAATTTACATGGTTTTAGAGGGTGTTTTTAACATGGAATTTGGATTCAAGGTGCAATGTCTTGTACGGAATTCTTTATATAAACGTTCGTTATAGGGAAGTTCCACTGTATTTGTAAGTGTATATACAGAGGTTGTATTTTATTACAAATCTGCCATTAAATTATTTTCTATAGGATTTTACTTTATCCGGAAAGCGAAATAAACCGTTTTTACCTCAAAAAACTCACCCGCTACCACTTTTTCCTTCAGTTTTGTATTTTTCGCCTTTTCCAATATGTTTTATTTCTATTATAATTTTTTTTCACTTGTTACCATTTTTAAAAGCTTCAGCACTGGTTTATCCATTTTTCTGAGTCGAAATTGCTGAAATGGTAAAAATACATATTTTCAATTCTTGAGGATCATTCTAAGTTGACAATCGTTGGATTACCTTGAATTTCTTATTTGTATGACAAATCCTCAATAATAATAATAAAATATTAAAGAATTAAAATGACGAATAATTGAGGATAAAACTTCCCCGATAAATCACCTCGAATGAATAAGCTTCAGCAATAAATCCGTAAAAAATTCACTCTTTTATCCACGTATACCGCCCTTGGCCGAGAATTGCCCCCTCACTGATAGAAACTCTCCAAAGTCTCGAGTCTTCGAAACTCATTAATATTCGTATAGCGCTCCAATTTCACCGCACTTTTAGAAGTTGACGGTATTGAATTTTGTTTATAAACACTCGAGTTCCGATAAAAAACAGACGGGTCGAGAAGGTAGAGAGGATATTTTCCTATTAAGGTATGATCGTTTGCTTCGATTCGAGGCAGACAGACAGACGTCTGCATCTTTTGAAAGTTTCTTTGGTGGTCGAAAAAACTGTAATGTTTGTCCTCGCATTCATCATTGTGATATCCCATACCTACAGCTTAACTGATGTTTTCATTTTATATCGAAATTCTAATTTCAAATTAATCATCCCCCATTTATTGAAAAACTGAAAAATCTTGATCGAAAATCCCTGAATCAATACCATTGACACTTACAGTGGAACTTCCCTATAACGAACGTCTGTATAACGAATTTCTCTGTATAACGAATTTCGTACAAGACATTTGCACCTTGAATCCAAATTCCATGTCAAAAAACACCCTCTAAAACGAATTAAATTCTCTCTAAAACGAAATATTCAAAGAACATCAGTCTTTGAATGGGTATTGGTAAGAAGGTAAAAGGGTGGGTTTTTCCGAATTTTTTTCCAGACGTACGTAATAAATCCCGACCTTAAACTGAAACATTACGGCGCGGCAGGCAGAGAGATCCTTCTAAAACAGTTTTAAATGCACCCTTGGCTGTTTGGTTTCAATCTAACTATTATGCTAGTGTGAAAAGTTGTGCGAAAATCGGAAAATGTCTACAAGCAAGTGCTTAAGTTTGAATGATAAAATTTATCAATGATGTTGACCGCGACATTGCCGACTATAGAAACAAATTATCTGTATAACGAAATTTCTTTATAACGAATTTTTGTGTTATAGGGAAGTTACACTGTACTTCACTTGTACACAATAAATGATTATTCGTCTGAAAATTACCAGCATTTTCCCAAATGTACCTAACTGTTATATGTAAATGAATTTTTAAAATACATTTTTCATTTCAGAAATAACTATGACCTGCCTGAGAAAAATATTGGACTATTTCGGTGCTGACTGCAAAAATCCCAGAACATTCGAGACTACACTAGAAGCAACATAAATGATTCAGCTTCCGATTATTTGGGGAAATTCTAGTTTCTTGGTTTTGTCCCTCTAAATCTAAAATGAAAAGTTTGACAGAACACAAATTGAATGTATTCATAAATGATTGCAAACTTGATCAATTTTTCAGATCAAAATCTGGTAATTGACGAGATGAGTCCCCATTCCCAGATATGGATATACAGAAATATTTACAACTGTGGAACATTTCGTGAGATTTGAAGAAAGAGCTGAGTTCATATGAGCCGGTAAAACAAAGTTCTGATTTTTCCATCTTCCACCCACGGGAAACAATGGATTCTGTAAATAATTCCCAACATCTCATCCTCTGTCCAGGCTAACGAACTTGCTGCCATGGCATCGTCTCCGGAGTGAATTTGAAATTTCTTCATAAACATTCCAGTTGGAATGAGTGAAGAAGAAGCTAAGTTCATACGAGCCGGCAAAACCAAAGTCTTGATTTTTCCATCTTCCACCCACGTGAAACAATGGATTCTCTAAATAATCCCCAACACCTCATCCTCGGTCCAGGCTAACGAACTCGCTGCCATGCCATCGTCTCCGGAGTAGTTTTTAAAAATTCCTCCATACTTATTTCAGTTGAAATAAGTTATGTGGATAATCAATCTGTACTAAGGGTTGTTTTCCAATATTCGAAAAGGTGACTAAACCAACTGCATAACATTGATGGTTTATACGTTGGCAATCGAAAAGAAGAATGACAAGTGAAGAGGGAGCTAAGTTCACATGAGCCGACAAAACCAAAGTCCTGATTTTTCAATCTTCCACCCACGTGAAACAAGGATTCTCTAAATAATTCCCAACACCTCATCCTCGGTCCAGGCTAACGAACTTGCTGCCTTACCATCGTCTCCGGAGTGGATTTTGAAATTCCTCCATACACCAGTTGAAATAAGTTATATAGATAAACTATCTGTACTAAGGGTTTTTTTTTCCAATATTCGAAAGGCTGAATAAACCAACTGACTCAAAATACAAATGGCACCCAACATAGCATTTTAGCTTCATGCGTTGGCGAACGTAAAAAAGAATGACAAGTGAAGAGGGAGCTAAATTCACATGAGCCGGCAAAACCAAAGTCCCGATTGTTCCATCTTTCACCCACGTGAAACAGTGGATTCTCTAAATAATTCCCAACACCTCATTCTCAGTCCAGGCTAACGAACTTGCCGCCTTCCCATCGTCTCCGGAGTGGATTTTCAATCTACTCCATACACATTCCTGTCGGAACAAGTTATGTGGAATAACAACCTGTATTAAGAGTTATTTTCCAATATTCAGATAGCTGAATGAACCAACTGATATATTCAAAGTACAAATGGCACCCAACATAGCATTTAAGCTTCATGCGTTGGCGAAAGTAAAGAAGAATGACAAGTGAAGAGGGAGCTAAATTCACATGGGCTGGAAAAACCAAAGTCCTGATTTTTCCATCTTCCACCCACGTGAAACAATGGATTCTCTAAATAATTCCCAACACCTCATCCTCGGTTCAGGCTAACGAACTTGCTGCCATGGCATCGTCTCCGGAGTGAATTTTGAAATTTCTTCATACACATTCCAGTTGGAAATGAGTTATGTGGATAAACAATCTGTACCTACTAAGGATTGTTTTTCAATATCCAAATAGCTGAATAAACCAACTGATTCAAAATACAAATGGCATCCGAGATAGCATTCAAGCTTATGCGGTAGCAAACGTAAAGAAGAATGACAAGTGAAGGGGGAGCTAAGTTCACATGAGCCGGCAAAACCAAAGTCCTGATTTTTCCATCTTCCACCCACGTGATACAATGGATTCTCTAAATAATTCCCAACACCTCATCCTCGGTCCAGGCTAACGAACTTGCTGCCTTCCCATCGTCTCCGAAGTGGATTTTCAATTTCCTCCATACATTTCAGTCGGAATAAGTTATGTGGAAAAACAACCTGTAATAAGGGTTATTTTTCCAATATTCAAATAACTGAATGAAACAACTGATATATTCAAGATACAAATGGCACCCAACATAACATTAAAGCTTCATGCGTTGGCGAACGTAAAGAAGAATGACAAGTGAAGAGGGAGCTAAATTCACATGAGCCGGCAAAACCAAAGTCCTGATTTTTCCATCTTCCACCCACGTGAAACAATGGATTCTCTAAATAATTCCCAACACCTCATCCTCGGTCCAGGCTAACGAACTTGCTGCCTTCCCATCGTCTCCGGAGTGGATTTTCAATTTCCTCCATACACATTCCAGTCGGAATAAGTTATGTGGAAGGGAGGGTAACTTGGAGGTAAGGGAAATAGCCTCGGGCTCCGGATTTAGCTGGCAGCCATGGGCGATGTCAAGTTTGAGGAAGACGCGTCTTGCAAATGCGGCTAATGGATCGTCTTTGTCACAGCAACGTCGTCCAAGTGAGTGGAGGCCTGCGGGAGAAGGGTCTGGAAACAAGATCGGAGAGGGCCGCTGTTGCGATGTTCGGGGACCGAGATACCCTGATGGATGACTCCACATATAGATCAATACATCTAACGCACGAACAACCTGATCCCAGCAGCTAATAACTTATTTACACGTCAGGTGCTCGGGACACTGATGCGTATCCTTTTTGGGCGATAGCGCTTCAGATGATCGTTCTTGGAGGTTTGGATGCGTAGATTTATGAATTTCACTATGTATTATTACTGATATATCCTTGGGGCTATTTTCTTCATATATACTTCTTCTGTTCAACGGTTCGGCCTGCATTCACCAGCCGCCTTCATCAGGAAAACAATTGAGATTCTTAACTTCCAGAGAAGCAATGTAAAAATTGTCCTTAAAAATATATTTGGAAGGAATTTCAAAGATTAATCCAAGGAATACAAGATGCGATTAGATCACATTGAGCTATTCTGGCACAATATCTAACTTTTGTCCTTTCTTCCAGAAAATGTAACCTTCGCAATGATGATTATTTTTCTAGAGGTCTTTGCTCTTTTGGCGTCAACAAATTACATCGACAGAAAATGTGATCTGTGGATTCTGTAGTCGATCTTGTGAAGGTAATATCTCACTGTACAAAGATCTGTAAGGAGCCCAGTAAACAATCTTGTATCGTTCTTTGATAACGATAGAATTTATGTGATAGGCATCCCTACTTTGGCCTGAGTTATTAATCCAGTGAGAGTGCTCCTTTCTTTTTTTCTATCATCAACAACTGCCATATTCACCAGCTTTCATCCCTTCGCCGTCATTTTCACAAATACTTACTCCTTTTTGATCACCTGTATATTGCCAGTAGCGACATATGGACCCGTTACAATGCCATTGACAAAAAAGTACACCAACAAACTGACGGTAATGCAGAAAGCAATGAAACGTACGATGCTTGGTTGGAGTCTGAGAGATAAGATCAGAAATGATAGGATACAACAGCGCACAAAAGTCTGGCGAGCCAAACAAACGAAACGCATTGTAGAAAAGCAGCAAAAAAATGGCTAGATGATGTCATACCTCAGATGGGAAATAGGTAGCATCTGGTAGCCCAAAAATGGTGAGGAGGTAGTTGATCTCGCCAGAAAGGGGTTATCTACTTCTTTCATAGAAATGCAACCCTTCTGTGGCATAGGGAAAAACTTCTACAGAGAGGATTAACTATGCGAGAATTTCGAGAGATTGGTTGGGAAGAAAGGCGAACTCTCTCAAAGCTCAAAGAGAATAGGATGCACGTTCTTTCAGGGTTCCTCATGGGTCACAGCAATCTCAAAAACATCTGATGAGGCTGGTGGGGTGTAGCCTTAAAAGTATCTTGTGATAGAATGTCTGGCCTTAGAGTGTTCGAAGCATTTGGGAAGCAATAGACTTTTGGATGCATAGACACCACTTCAATTATTGAATCTTGAAGCTTCTTTAATGTTACCACAACAGCCGAATATAGAGGAAAGAAGAATTAGAGGAAAATCACAACCCGTAGTCGAATAATGATCACCACAATCTCAGAAAGGATAGAGAGGGATGCATGTCATTCCTGTTATATCCTTATCGAAAGTTGACTGCATCATAACAAACAAGAGCAAGCTTATTAAAATGAAAACAAACGATATTCTAACATCCCTATGAGGCCCTTATTTCTAATATAATACCCAGTTATTCAATTTTTCATTCGCAATCCCAGATATTACACCGAAATGATTCCTAACATAGAAACTCCCGTTTCTACCCCCTGCTGAAACATCAGGTGCGCTTGATATCCTCCATCTATTACAATCTGTTCGACGCCTTGTCTCGCGGGGTAGCTCGAAAACATCCCCTAGAAATGTAAATTAGAGGTAGATGAATCTAGGACTAGAAACAAAGTGAGATGGTAATGAAGCTCACCTCTGATTAATATGGATGACCTATATTTGAAGCCTTCCCATGTTTATGATTCAATATTCAGAAGGGTTTTGGAAAGGGTTTGGAATAGAAAATTTGATTTCGCAAGATGGATCGATTTCGTTCTAAGGGTTGTGAGGATGTTTGATAGTGTTTGTGTTTATTTTGGAAATGGAATACGTCCCGGAATGAGATTATTTTAGGTTTGTGTTTACTGGGTGCAAAGAAAACTTTTCTGGAATAGCTGTAGGGATGATTGAAATATGTGGAATGGTGGCAATGATGCATTGTGTTACTGAATAAGTTAGTTTCATTCCACTAAGATCTTTCGGAACTTTGAAACAGCAAGATCCAAAAGATATCTGGATCTTAGTAAGAAATAATTATACCTCCTCACTCACACTGGCTTTCTTACAGGGCACTGTCGCCTCAGGAGGCACCTGTAGAGGATGGGATTGTCGGATACTGACGAGTGTAGGTTCTGTGGGGAGGAGGAAGAAACCCCATTCACCTAGTCACGGAATGCTTTGGCATTGCGAGCCTAAGGAGATAATGCCTTGGCGGGAAACTTGTAAGAGTGAGGAACTAGCCTCGTTGAAGCTTTCACAGATATTGGAGTTTATCAGATCTCTGGAAATGGAAGGCGACCTGTGAGGGTATGGTTCGAAAAGATCTGTAAGGGGGCACAATAGACCTTAAGGTCGCAGTGAACTGTAACCCCTCTATAAACTAAAATAAACTGAACTACTTAATAAGTTGACAAGATAGATTTTTTTTATTTTGGGAGCTCTCTGACGGGGGTAATACTATAGTAGTACTCAGATATGTTAATTTTTGAATCTATGTAGAGCTGAAAACGAACTTGGATAAGTAGGTTAGGTTGTCTAACTGTCGAGGCGATTCGAATTCTGTTCAACTGTCCAAAGATGAAGTAACTATAGGAACAAATGATTTAGATTCTCTGAATATTCAGGAATGGTAGAAAGACCTGAAATTTCGAATTAAGTTTGACTTTTTATTTTTATTTGAACTGAGATCGTTATGGCTAAGTAAGCCTTCAAGATATGTGACCATGTGGGTCTTCTGTTATCTACCCTACTCTTTCTTGGAAACTCAAAGAGGTCGTCAATGGCGTTTTTAAAACCGATAACATTCTTGGAAGCCGTGGGCCTCACCCCTTTTGTTTCCAGGACCAGTTTCCACATATGAATTGCATAGATTTATAATACTAACTACATAGATAGCGAACATGACAAAAATTTTGAGGCAAACGGAGGCCATTTGCAGTTTGAGTTTTACTCTAGAGGTATCAATTTTTTTAAAGGAAAAAATTCGAGCACAGATGGCATAGAACATCAAAATATTCGAGTTTCATCCCAAACTGCAAATGGCGGCCCTTGCCTCACTTTTTTCTACGTGACAGTTAGGAAGTTCGACGTCCAGTTAGTATTATAGGTCCATGATGAATTGTTCTAAGGCCATCTAGCTCTGAAGATTGTAAACCACTTGTTAATCTATTTCTGCTCCTTATCCACAAGGCTTGCAAATCTCATCTGCTGACTTCTCCATAATGATTATTGTACCGACAATGCCTCGTAAGCAGTCCCACCATCACGAATTTTTTGGACTGGGTAAGTCTAGAGCTGTTTCTCCAGAGGGTCATTCTGTTATTCAACTTCCACTGCTAGACCGCTGCCATATATTGAACTTTTCCATGCCTTCAGACAGGTTCAGATCCAGTAGGTGTAATCCTTGATGCTTTTAATGAAAGTTTATCGGCTTTTTTATTTCCTTCAACACCATAATGCCCTGGCACCCATAGTAGAGTCACTTTATTTTACCTCTTGCCAGTTGATTTATGGTGTTACGGCACACCTAGGTTAGCACAGACCTCTAGCAGTGCAGTTATCTCAACGTGACCTGACTGTCCGTGGTGATGAAGACATGCACTCCCTTTAATCTCTTTTTAAGACCCAGACACACATCAGATCAATTCGAAATTTGCTATTTGAAAAGATAATAGTGACGGACAAACAGTGCAAAATTTTGAGTGGATCAAGCCATTCGGAAATTTAAGAAAAAAAATGTCGAAGCAAACTGAACCGACAACTCGCTGGTCACTGTAACTCGAGCGAAATGAGTTTGAAAGTTTCACTGTAGATTTGAGACATCCACATGTCCATATACACTGAACGGCAAAAAAATCGATCCACTCAAAAAATCGTTGAAGTTTGTTAATTCCATGTGCGATTCAACTGATTTTTTTTTTCAATTGTAGGTTTGTTCATCCCTAATCAATCACCAGTTTTGAATTTCAAGAAGACTCGGCGTACGTCATTTTATACAGGGTGAAACAAAATCTGGTTTCCTACCCTAACTTTAGAACCACCCCTGGTGTGTTCCAGTTATTCCACCGTGTGATTTCTTATTTTATCATCAAGACACATCTTCTCTTGACAATTAATAATTCATTCATAACAGTAGCTTAATTTAAAGCCAAGTTAAAGATACAGGGTTTACAGTAAAACATTAAGTTTTGCTAAGGCTACAACAGTACTTCAACGAATTCAACCTAAAATTCTGACCTAATGAAAACAAAGTCAGAAACATAATGTTGAGAGTTGAAACGCGAGATAGAATTTTCTCCCAAGAGCATCCAAACATGCCCAATTGGGTTCAAATCTGGTCTTAGAGCAGGCCAGTTGAATTCTTGGCAATCAACCTCTGCTGAATATTCCCTGGCAATCCTAGCCACATGCGAATGATGCGGTCGGGCATTTTAGATCATTAGCAAGAAATTGTCTCCAATGAATGGTGCATACCGAAAAACATGTCGCGCTGAAACTTCTCTTGTTTAATGTTTCATCAGTTTTCAGAGTATTTTCATAACGTTTGGATTTAAGGTTAAATCTGTGAAATTACTTTCAAAGCCATAGCGAAATTGTGGAGTTTAATGTTGCTCTGAAAACCCTGTATCTTTGACAAAAATTGAGCTTATTATGAATGAAGAATTAAATTGTCAATAGAAGATGTGTCTTGATGACGAAATAAGAAATCACACGATGGAACAAGTGGAACACACCAGGGCTGGTTCTAAAATTAGGGCGAAAAAAAAAAATTTTGAGTTTTCCTGAAATTCAAAACTGGTGATTGATTGAGGATTACCATACCTACAATTGAAAAAAAAATTCAATCGAATCACATATTTATGAATTAACAAACTTCATCGGTTTTTTGAGTGGATCAATCATTTTGCCGGTGAGTCTAGAAATTGGTCTCAAATTCCTAATATTATCTCGAATTCAGAATCACTTATATCGAAGTGATTCAACATCAACACCAGAATATACTGTTTTGTTTTAATGAATCAATACATCTGCCTCAATTTCCAGTTGAAAGACCTCCTTTTACCGCCTGTGTCCACTCCAAAATTCCCATTCTCTAACAAACTCCACCGAGGGTTAAGTAATTGATGTTTATTGTAGAATGATTTTTGCAGAGAGGCCCAAGATTAAAGGGAAAAACTGAACCGTGAAGATCGCAGTAGTGCATAGGCTTTTCACCCGATGGGCTAATTAATCATTCTACACCACATCGAGAGAGCATTTGCCTGTTGAGGTTATTTATCACTGACTCTGCCTTGCGATACGCAGGCCAGATACATGTACGAACAAGGGAGGCAGGGTTGCAAGATTTATTAGGATGGAGAGAAATTTTTTTCGAAAAGAGTAGCTTGTACTCTGGGGAAACTCGCGAAGGAGGAATTGGACTAAATTAGAAACAGAAGCTGGCAGAGCAGGGAGGTCAATTTACCAGCTATTTGTTGTGCTTGAATAGAGTGTATATACCTACATATATTTTTTGTCACGTGCCTTATGCCCTGTTAGATTTTTCTCTGAAGATATTTTATCGTATTGAAGTATTATTCGGACTATTTCTATAATTTTTGCTTCTTGTTCAACGTTTCAGCCAACACTCACCTGCTCTCGTCAGGAAAACTCTTAAAACTTACAACTTTCAGAAAAGCAACTTTCGTCACTTTCTGAAAATGTTTGTCATTTTTGACAGTTCTCAGAAGACAATCATCAATGACTTTGATCTATTTTGATTGAATCAATTCATTTGATCTTTTTCAATCTGGATTTCATTATTGAAGCTCAAATATTTTTGAGATCAACAGACTATTTACTGATGGGATTTCCAGAAATTGACATGAGGGTTGCTTCCTCTAATTTTCTACGTTTGAGTTCTTCTTCTTTTGATATTATATATGTATTATGGATGCTCCATCCTATGAAATCCTATGGTCTTCAACTGTTCATTCAAACCATGTTAAACAAGCTTTGATTTATCACTATCGCTCTTCTGAGCGATTTTTTTTATGTTCTATTGATTCGAACATCTAAAGGACGATTAGTTTCTCCAATATAGGCTCTACCGCACTCAAAAGATGCTTTATTCAGGGTGTCTGTAAATAAATGTGAAGGACTGAGGGAGATTATTCCTCGAAGAAAATAGGCAAGGGCAGTTCATATAAATTTTTTTCGAAATCGATCTCCCTTCCAAGATACAGCTTTTGGAAGGCGATGACGAGTTGACAGTTTTTAATTTTTTAAGAGTCCAAAAAAAAACAATGTGTCATAAAACTATACATATAAATTTTTTTATCCCATTACATTATTATTAGGGGTTGAAAATAACAACCCCTTATAATTTTCCTTCAGAAATTGTTTTCATGGGATAGAGTTTCGAAAAAATAAAATTCTCTTATCGTTTCCCATTCAATTCTGGCGAAAAAAGTCTTTTGCAAAATTTCGATACAGTCGATACTTTTCTCGGTAAAAATAAAAACTTACAAGCAGTTATGATCACTGTTCATTCCATTTCATCTATGTTCCATAGAATGAATATTCTAAGATATTGTTTATGCTCAAAATTAGTTTTGTCAATTATGCTTATTAATAAATAGAAAGTTCTATTTGTGAAAGTAAAATATTACGGATTTAATGTTCTTCTAGAAATTAGTAATTAAACCTTCAAAAAGATTTTTAGAACATCTTTATTTTCTGTCATAGACATTCAATATCGACTGTATCGAAATTTTTTTTCTCCAGAATTGAATGGGAAAATATAAGAGAACTTCATTTTTCGAAAATTTATCCCACGAAAACAATTATTGAAGGAAAATCATAAGGAATTGTTATTTTCAACCCTAATAATTAAGTTATGTGGTCAAAAAAAAATTGTGTGAGTAACATCTACTTAATGAATCATATTATGTATAGTTTTATGACTCAGTGTTTTTAAGAAGACGTAAAAAAATTAAAAAGGTCAACTTATCATCGCCTTCCAAAGGCTGTATCTTGGAAGTGATTTCGATTTCGAAAAAAAATCATATGAACTACTCCTGATGCTTATTTTCATCGATGAATCATCTCTCAAAGTCTCTCGCATTTGTTTACAGACCTGTATATGCAATTTTTAGTAAGTTTATTTTCATTATCAGGTTTCACTTACTTAAGTAAAAATAGCCCTTATAGAATCTGGAACCTTGAATGCTGTTAGTTCTCATATTGTACTTAATTTCCAATTCTTCTTCTAATCTTCAGATATAACCCTTCAATATATGGTATTTTCTTGGTTATCATTTGTGCTCGTTCGGTTCGAATAGTTGCAGGTTGTGGTTTTATAGGTACTATTGTGAACAATGTGAACAATTCCTTCAGCAATTTCTTCAATTGTATGTTCTTGAAGAGAGCATTTGCCTGTTATTTATCACTGACTCTGTCTTGTGATACGCAGGCTAGATACATGTACGAACAAGGGAGGCAGGGTTGCAAGATTTATTAGGATGGAGAGGATTTTTTTCGAAAAGAGTAGCTTGTACTCTGGGGAACTTGCGAAGAAGGAATTGGACTAATTAGAAACAGAACACTGAACCAGCCATTCGTTGTGTTTGGATAAAGATGGTTTATAATTCTTTCTGTATGTCACACAGCCTCAATGTCTTGTTAGTTTATTTTCTGAAGATGTTACATCTTTATCTTATTCAGTTTTGCTACTTATATTCAAAATTCAATGTTCTGCCAGTACTGCCTCAGTCATCAGCAAAACTCTAAACAATTGCAACTTAAAAAAGTTTTTTTGTCATTATTATTATAATTATTTTGGATCACGAAAAATTTGTTTGCGTGATACTACAACTTTTCACGCACGAGAAATTGTTGTAAATATAAATTTCGGAGTGGTCCAATAACAGTTAGAAAATAATCCTACAAAAGGAAGTGTTCAAGGGAAAGTATTGATTATAAGGAGAAACAGAATATCTTGTAATTCACGGATCGTATCATGATGAGCTTCACTTAAGATAATTGGACGTGACGTCGTTTTGTATATGCCATAGTATACCTATTACCACCAGGCATATGAATTTTCATCAGTATCTAAATTTCTATTATATTCTCAATTATTTGAGGTAGTGAAAATTAACGAGAACTACCTCAAAGATCTATTTAAGTCTGACTGACTTTTTCGTTTATAAGGTAGGTAATAAAATTCCAGTTCTCTTTCATATTTTCCACAATAATTTCAACACAATCTCGGCAAAAAATCATATACCTAAGCCTCAATGAATTGAAATCAAATTGAATTTACCTTTTTTGAAATGATTTGTATGGACAATTTTATTTTGAAGATTAGAGGTCAAAAACAAATTATTAATCATGGAAAATCGTTTTTCAAAATATCTCCCATAAAGATCTATATAGGTATCTACACATCTGCAAGCTTTTAAACGAATATGCATTTTCAGTAACTTCCAGATAAAATCATTTCATAAATAATGGACTTTCGGAAAGTCATAGGCATATGACATAGGCGTTTTAGCTATTAGGCTAAACGATTTTAGTTTCGTTAGTAGGTTTCTGAGGACAAAATTATTAAAGTCACAGAAATAAGCAAGCGAATTCAAATCAAATCAGAATTGGTGGTTGATGGGTGTGACGTACGCGTAAGCATTCATTTCATTGGTTGAATGTTGAATAAAATTTTACAACGATGCCAACTGGCCACTCTGTTATGAATCGTCATCCCCACTAATTATGCTTGCTCGTTCGACATCATGGCTCTACGGTAGAACTTGACAGTAATGAAATCGCAATGCCACATATCCGTTCAAAACAGTTAAGACACTGAAATTATTTGATTCATTCTTGTTCGACAAGAAGGTATTTCTAATTACAGTAACAAAGGCAACACTTTGCATGGATTTCACTCTTCTTTTGTCTTTTTCCCTAGACAAAATTGTGCGGAATTTTCTCTTAATTATTTTCTTTCCGACTACACCAGACGATCCTGGGTCAGCTTATGGCTTCGATGAAATTACAATAGGTTTATTTGTATCAACAAAAACAAAAAAACGTCATAATTGACAAAGTTACCCCTCACTGCGAAAATGTGTCTAACTTTACATCAGATTTCCACAAAATTATATGTAGTTTCAGAACTATTTTGATATAATGAGTATAATGTATAATTACCTACTATATTTCAAGTATTTATCCGAAAATCCAACCGAGAAAACGTAAATTTGCACATGTATGTATGTAAAATTCAACTAGATAATTTAATTTCCCGATAGATTATGTAGAATTATATGAAAATACTATGTAATTCACGCGAGGTGACGTAATAACGTCCGATACCTACGTAGAGATGAGTAGGTACCTATATGTGTATATGAATAATTATTTTTCATCTTTATACCTTCTTGCCAATACTATTTAATATTTCGTTATAGAGAGAATTTACTTGGTTTTAGAGGGGGTTTTTAACATGGTATCTGGAGTCAAGGTGAAATGTCTTGTACGAAATTCGTTATACAGAGAAATTCGTTATACAGACGTTCGCCATAAGGAAATTCCACTGTATACATCATAATATATCTGAGTAAAATTTATATGAAATATTACAATATTAATGTACCTATATATATTCTTTTGAAATCAAGAGCTAACATAATACAATACATAAAACAAAAATAAAAATCCCTAACTGAGGTTGGTGCAAAACGGGGTACCATACTATTTTTTCGTATGATACCAGAGCTCAATATTGATGTAAAACTGAGATACACAGAGCCGGACCGTGGGCGTGGCGAAGGAGGCATTTGCCACGGGCGCAAACGACCTAGGGGCGCAAAATGTGAAATAACAATTTTTTTATCGTTTTCTATTCCTTTTGTTGATTGAATTTTTGTTCATTACCTTTTAAGAAATATGGGAGATAGTACAGTATATTTGTGCTTGAAAGAACCCCTAGCGGAAAAGTTTAGAAGTAGTTTTGATATCTTCCATTTCTTATGTTTTTTGGGGTGCTGAATCCGAATATAAGGTTTGCTAACAAAATTTCGTGACGGAATATAGAAAAAAATACAAAAAAGGATGAAAAATCTCATTCTTGGTCAGTTTTTGCTCATAACTTGGAAACTATCAACTTTTCGTGAAAAACCTTTCCATACAGAATGAAAGTACATAAAATTTCCTACGAATTGTACAGCAGCTTATTCTGCGACAACCTGTTCTGGCTTAAATTAAAGTTTAAAATGAGATATTTTCTATCACTCAATAAATGAAAAAAAAATTGAATTCTATGGTTCCGATGATACGATCCCCTTGAAATTTTGCATGAACATTCAGTATATCAGTCTCGATTCACAAAAAAATTTCACTCGAATCGGATATCTTGTTATGGAAATATAAAGATTCTTCTTTTCAATATTTCAATTGAATTGAATTGTTCCTCAATATCTCAGACAAAACGAAACCAGTCGAAATGAAATGTTGCGGCCAAATGCAAGATTTTTATAATAAGCCTTATGCAAAATTGTGTGACCATAGTGTGAACAGAACCATAGAAAATTTAATTGGAATATTGAAAAGAAAAATCTTTACATTTCCATAACAAGATATCCGATTCGAGTGAATTTTTTGTGAATCGAGACTGATATACTGAATGTTCATGCAAAATTTCAAGAGGATCGCATCATCAGAACAATAGAATTTAATTTTTATTAATTTATTGAGTCATAGAAAATACCTCATTTTTCAACTATAATTTGAGCCAAAACGGGTTGTCGCAGAACAAGTTGTGGTAGAACAATTTGTAGGAAGTTTTATGTACTTTCATTTTGTATGGCAAGGTTTTCACGAAAAGTTGATAGTATCCAAGTAATGAGCAAAAATCTGACCAAGAATGGAATTTTTATTCTTTTTTTGTATTTTTTTATGTTCCGCCACGAAATGTTGTCAGCAAACCTCAAATTCAGATTCAGCACCCCAAAAACATAAAAGTGAAAGAACTCAAAACTATCCCGAAACTTTCCATCTAAAAACACAATTCGACTGGATTGAGATTAGTGAATGAAAAAGTTCTTCAAAATATAATCAATAAATGTCAATTATGAAAAACATGTAGATATCTATTTATTGAAAAATGAATTTCTTAAGGGCGCATTTTGAAAGTTTGCCACAGGCGCTAGAATCCTAGTTCCGGCTCTGGAGATACATACAATTCTGTAACTTTAATCATGAAATTTACATGAAAAATCATGTAATTTTTAAATGGGAAATTTAGACTTTTAGTGTAATTTGACTATGTAGGAATGTTAAATTACAGCACTTTACGTTGGCTATAGAATGCCAACTTAAAGTGCTGTAATTTTACAATGGAATTTCTTGCAGTGCTTATTACCGGTACCTATTTCTTAAATTATAAAATCTATATCTTTGAGATTCTCCACACACAATACATACACGTATTAAATTCCCAAAACCCCCTATCATACATACGACATTTCCGATTTCTATCAAGCGTAAACCATTCCTTCCTTGCACCCCACGCTACAGCATCCCCCACTTCTTCGTCCCCTCATTTCATCTTAGGTGACCCCTCGGGCCTCTGGCCACCTTCCCGATGCCTTTGACCCACCGCTGGTCACTACACGTCCGGTCACGCACGCGTGTTGGCGTGATCGATAGGCGGTACGAGGGGAACCTGAATGCCGTCCCGTCATTGGTCCGGGCGGAGCTCCAGCATCCGTAATTACCCTGGACCGCGGACGAGTCACCTCCCCCCTCCATATACACGGCACACACGTCGGGTGGCTCTGAGAGGGGCGAGATAGGGTCCTTCGGGGGATCCGGGTAATGCGGCGTTGCCGAGTTGGGCATTTCATCTCCTGGTGTGTAGCGGTAGGTCGGTTTGATTTTTAGCTTTCTAGTCAGATTTTGGCGCGGGATAAGTTTTGACTTGTTAATTGTTTATTTTTCATTAATTTATAAAATATCTATTTTTAATCATTGTAGTTCTTCTTTCAAACACTGGTCCAATACGCCTAGACATCCCACGAATCGAATCATTAATGAATTTTCAGAAATATCGTTCCATTCTTCCTGAAGGCCTAACTCAATTCCTAAAACTGAAGGTGAGATTTAGTAATAAGATATTGCCGTCAACAAGTATTTTCCCAAAATTCGTTGCGCAGAGGACAAATGATTATTTCAATGAGTTTTCTACATAGATATCATATTTCTCGACGACTATCATTTTGTAAACCGAACGTGACTCTACCGAAAAAGTTTGTTTCGCCAGTGTATTAAAAGCCAATCTTGGTTGTGGTTCTGCCCATTGCTGATGGGTAGCTCTATGTCCAGGTGATAATTAAAGCTATTCTAAAGGTTTGCTCGACCTTATATTTGAGGAATGCCATAGGGTTATGTGAAAATTTTGTGAAAAAAGATGAATAGGAGATTGAAAATAAATGCCTCAAATCACTTATGAGGGCGTAGTTATATTGGGGAAGTGTTGACGAAGAATTCCTTCTAAATCCTGAAATATGGTAAGAAGTGAAAAAATGGTCAATTTCTTCAATAAAAAATTATTTTTCGGCAACTGCCCTTTTTCTTATTTTATATTTCAACAAAGTATCTTCGGCAAACACACGAATTGTCACAAGTGACAAATAAAGGAAATGCCTCAATAAAGTTGCCAGGAAATAAGTCGGCGTTCCGATAACTCAAATGTCAGATCTTTTATTACAGGATCCTTTAATAACGTTAGGCCGCTATTGGGGTCTCAATAACTCTCTATTGTCTCCTTTTGGTACTGAATATCGATTGTACTAACAAGCCGTCTATAGAGCTGCAAAAAATTACTTCGAAGGCTATCAAGATACCGTTCGATTCCTTTCTATATAAAATTTGTGATATAATGGTCTTTCCTTGCAGTGGTACTCTTGCTTGAACAGCACCCTGCAGGTTTTCAGGAAAAAAACCACGCCTTACTGAAGTCCGCGTAGAGTAATATTAAAATGTTGTTGGTTCCATGATATAAGAAACATATTCATGTAAAAACATTTTTGCTGATTCATTGTTTTCATTTAAGTGATAAGATAGTAAATATTCCAGACACGAAAAATTGTCATGTTACATCCAACAAGCTGAGAAATGAAAGGGGGCCAAGAATATCACCGATTTGTGTATTTAGTTTATTTTAAACGGATATTTATACTCGGGTTAACTCGATCTCTAACCTTCGCGTTCGTTTACCTTACCGAACATCCAACCTGTGTTCGGAAAGTATGGTGCTATTAACTCGATCACTGACCCAGGTTGATTTATAGTAACCCTACACAAGAGCAGGGTCTTAGAGTCACCGCATGCGCACAGCAGTTTAATTTTGTTTCTGGAAGAGGCGGGAATAGTCTTCTTTCCTTTTCAAAGTGATTCAATATATTCTATTCCTAAAAATTATGGAAGAGAAGTGTGTGTTTCAATGAGCCTATAGAAAATAATGTGAAACATCTTCTTCATAACTTGTGTGCAGATCTTTCTGCGTTAAAGCTAAGCCATCTTTTACTTCTTTAACATAGGTACTCAAAGATAACATTGAACATGCGATGGCACACAGAAATTATAAGAAAGATTTACAGAAGCCAATAAATCCAATCAAAGCTAGAGACAATCAGTAAATACTGTGAATAGGTAAACTGGAAATAAAAAAATAAATTCTCTACTACTTTAACATGAGTTCTCAAAAATAAGAATGAACATGGAGGGCACACCAGAAGTTATAAAAAAATTTCTCAAAAGCCAATAAATGTAAGCAAAGCTAGAGACAATCCGAAATGAACTGGGACTGAAAAAATTGATCCATAAAATATTTGGTTATGTTATTGATACGACTGTCACTTCAAATCCTAAACCTGATGTGTTCATAAACTTAGAACCCGGGTCCGTGATCCGAGTAGATCCGTCACGTGACCCAATGGATCTAGTTAGTAACCTGGGTAAGTTTCCGAAAAAGCCTAATGTCTATCATCTACTGTTAGGATCTCAATCTTATCATTATAACGCATGTCTCTTTTGTACATATGTATGTAGTCTGATTTATATGAAGATGTATTCAGTTCTAGAATAAACTAGCATCCTGAACAGGTCTTTGATTAATTATAAGTTCATTCAAAACATAACATCTACTCTTATTGTAATGAACAGTAATGATATTGAATCTATTACCTTATCGAACCTCATATAGTCTTTAGAACCGAACCGTCGTATTCAATTCAATAGCTAATTCCCCGTAAAACATCAAGGGGCTCATACCAATCGGGCCAATTGGAACTGACCACTGTCCATCTCTCCTAACCTTGTTTCTCCACATGCCCACCCCATTAATATGTGTATTATTATTCGACCATTGTCCAAACCCATGCCCACCGCATTCGTCATCGGGCACACGTCCGAGCTCAGGTAGAAGAACCTTTGACCTCTGGCAATCCATTCTAATTCTGGACCTGGCAACATTTGGGACAGTCTCGAGCCATGTCAACCGTCAGACACACCGCTACCTGCCCTTGAACTTTCACCCGAACGGGGTGAAATAGAGCACCCGAAAAAAAGGGTTGAGTTTAGAAGTGCAAAGCAAGAAAACATTGGGGATGATTTAGAGCGTGCTACATAATGCGTATCGAAACCTGAATTATAAATAGATATTAGATGGGTAGGTATAGGAAAAAGGAACATTCTAGCTACAAGTTTCTGATAAATTGTGAGGGTAGATTAGTGAATTTTACCCTGTAATTTGTTGAATTGTTTCAGATATTTGTGATTCAACAGTTTCCTCTGTTTGGTTTTTATAGAATATTTTAGGAATGAACACTCGCTGTAAACGATACCTAATACAAAAATTCTAGGAGTTTTTATATAAATACGTATACTTTTTTTACATTGAAAGCGTCTTTCAACCATTTAGCAAATTCATGGAAATACTGGTGACACTTTCGAATGACGCCAGATGTCCAAACATGTATTTTGCAAGAGGCATCTTGAGGTTCCATTTGTCAATTTTAAGGAGATCAGGAAAACTCATACCTGAAATTGACAAGAATAGCCGCAAGGTGCTTGTGAGAACCATCATTTTCAGCTATCCTGAAATAACCCCCTAGAAAATCATTTCAGTAATGGTAAAGGTTTTTTTGAATAATTCTTGGCCTTCTTACTAGTATGTAATGGTTATAACTAGTGAATTACCTTGACATAAAAAAATTCTTTCTCGCAGTGGATACAGAAAGATAGTCATGGTGCCAATCGTCCACAACCTCATTTGAAATTTGTTAAGCAAAAGTCATATTTCTGAGGGGGGCACGAAGAATTTTGGGGGTCCATTATCGTCACCACTGGCTTAAACTTACTCATTTCAAAATTTCCCAGAATATAACAATGCAATACTCATGAGTAGATAGAAAATTGAGAATATTGGTAATTTCAAAACATCTCGCTCAGTCAAGCATGAAAATCTATAAAACACAAAAGACCAAAAGAGGACTACAGATCCAGAACCTACGACAATGAAAATAAGGTCATCAAATCGAGAAATATGGAACAGAATGAGAAAATCCAATTAGGAATAAAGAAAGACTCCATTCAAGCAATCCGAGAGTTTATAATGATCCCCGTCTGAGGAGATCTGCTGAGACCCGAAGAAATCGACATCATCTCGGCCGATGACGTCACGTCGTCAGTCGATCTATCGACCGAGCGCGTTTAAAAACTGCCGCTAATTATGAATGAATCGCGAAAGACGAACGAAGTCTTGTCGTAGAGAGTAAAACTTGGAGAGAGTAGGGCTAGGTCAGGGTTTCTCGCCGTTTTCTTGTTCTTTTCCTCCTTTTTGAAAAAAGTTGGCAAGCGCGGGACAGCTTTTAAATTGCTGTTTAAAATTCCAACTTTGTTTTAGTGCTTCGCGGGCTGGTTGGAGGGATCTCTTCTTGAAATACATCCACTTAGCTTTATGTTAAGATTTTGCTTCCGCATTCTTGCAACTTCGGTTTTTCACTTTCACTCTCGTTATTGAGAAATGCATTCGAACGAATGCAATGTTTCCCGTGAAAACAGAACTTTCTATCTTATTGATATTTTCGAAAATAATTTTCTGCAAAAAAGTTCTTCTTTGATAGATAAAAAACTTGGTCATCAGGAGTTCAATTTGAATCCTCAATGAAATTTCGAAACCTCAGACAGACAAGAAGTGCACCTGATGCAATTTTGGCTTTCATTGATCATACTGTGAGTTGTTTTGAGGGGGGTAAGTGGTCGTGTTCGTTGTTCTTGGAATTTGCCTTTGATTGCGTTTTTACCTTTATTCTACACTGGAAGCTTGAACAGGTTGTGCTTTTATATCTTCTTACCAAGCAGAATAGAACTCAATCAGTATTTTTCGTGATGAGTGGTCCGATGAACAGAAAATTTAATTGATTCTGCAAGGGTTTGTAATATATTTAAATAAATTGAACGCGAGTATCGCGATGTTTTTTTATAAACTACTGCACATGTACGATAAGAACATATGTATTATAAGTCAGTTCCAAATTGAATTCATCGAATAAACATAGTGCTAGAATATACTTCATTTATTCGAATTATCCTATTTCCATATTGAAAAATATTACAGTGGCGACGAGCAATTTGAACCCTTTTAAAATAAACTCCAAAATGAGTGATTCGAAGTTATATTACGGACAAATACGTGAATTCAGTAGTGACACGTGTGATTGGATTATCTACAAACGTAGATTAGACAATTATTTTCTGGTGAATGAAATCGCTGATGTGGGAAAGAAACGAGCAATCTTGCTGAACGCTCTCAGCGAAAACGACTACAAGCTGATTTTTAACTTATGTATGCCCGTACCACCCGAAGAAAAGTCGTATATGGAGTTAGCTATTCTGTTAGACGAATTTTTCAAGGTTCCAGAAACTTTTTTTGTAGCAAGAGATAAATTTTCGCTGCATTTATGGATGATAATGAAAGTGCAAACGAATGGGCAGCTAGGGTCAGAAGTTTGGCACTGAACTGTCAATTTAGCGAACAGATATCGACATGATGCTCCGAGATCGATTCGTAATTGGATTCATCAAAGGTGAAGTAAGATCTAAGCTGTTTAAAGAATCGTCATTATCGACATTTTCTGATGTCACAAAATTGGCGTCCTCAGAAATGGCGGCTTTGGGACAACGCTCCTTTCAAGTTAAAGTGGAACCAGATCTTCACCAGATTGGAGGAGGGAAACGTCAAGTTACGTCAACAGATGTCAGCCATAGAAAAATACCAACGTCACAGAAGAAATCAGTGTCAGTTAGTGTCAAGTGTCAATGTTGTGGTAGAAAAAATCATGTGTTTGCGCAGTGTCACTACAAGGAGTACAACTGTAACGTTTGTAAACATAAAGGTCATCTAGCACCCATGTGTCCGAGGAAACAAACGAAACCCAATTCTAAAAATTTTCACCCTCAGAATTTCATTCAGAATAAGGATATATTTTCGGTAAAAAATGATCTATCAATTGAAAACCCTTTCAAATTCAGGTGAAAGTGAATGGAATTCTTCATTTTCTATTGGACACAGGTGCTAGCATTTCTGCTATTTCTGAAAATTATTATAAGGCAAATTTTTCAGATTTCAATTTGATCCATTCTGACGATAAATTCAATGTTTATAATGGACAAAAAATTTCGACTTTAGGAAGTTTTCTTTACCAATTTTGTATAATCAAAAATCCACAATTTTGAAGGTTTACGTAGTTCGTAATGGGAGGCCCTCCAATTTTAGGAGGGGGGATTTTATGCAAATTCATAAAATGGGTTTATCTTCTTTGAATTTTGTTTCTGATAAGGCAGACTCCTTAAAGAAAGAATTTAAAAGCTTATTTGATGGCAAATTGGGTAAATTCAACAAAGATGTTGTTTCCTTGAAATTAATTGATAAAAATGTTTCTCCTAAATTTATGAGAGCACGGCCCTTACCGTTTAGTATGAAGAAAAAAGTCGAAATTGAGTTAGATCGATTAGTTTCTGAAGGTATTTTAAAACCTGTGAATTATTCTAGGTGGGCAACGCCTATTGTTCCTATAATGAAACGATCGGGTGATATAAGAATTTGCGGTGATTTTCGTGTTACAATTAATCCTCTGATTGAAATCGACCAATATCCTCTACCTAACATTCAGGATTTATTGACTGAGATTCAAAATGCTACAATATTCTCTAAAATTGATTTAGATCAGGCTTACGCTCAGTTAGAGTTGTCTGAAGATTGTAAAGAGTTGGTCACCATATCAACTCATAAGGGTTTATTTCAGTATCAGAGACTTCCTTATGGTATAGCACCAGCACCTTCTAAATTTGCTAAAACGATGGAATCCTTACTGTATAATCAAGAAGGAGTCCTAATTTTTCTTGATGACATACTTATTTTCGGACGTGACGAGAAAGAACATTCTGAACGTTTGCGAACGGTCTTAAAAACATTGCAAGATGCTGGCCTAAAAGTAAGTTCCTCAAAATGTGAATTCTTCCAAGAAAAGATTGAATTTTTAGGATTTGTTATAAGTAAAGATGGAATTCAAATGTGTGAAAACAAAGTGCAAGCTATCAAAGATGCACAAATTCCAAGAAATGTGAAAGAATTGCAATCTTTTCTGGGAATGGTCAATTTTTATTGTAAATTCGTGGCCAATTTGTCAACAATTCTGCATCCTTTGCACCAATTGTTAAAGAAGGATTGTGTCTGGAATTGGAACAAGGAATGTAATGAATTTTTTGAGGATAAAAGAAATAATGTGTTCTTCGAAAATTTTAGTACATTATAATTCCGATTATGAATTAAGATTAACTTGCGATGCAAGCCCATATGGAGTAGCAAGTGTAATATCACATATTTTACCGAATGGTCAGGAAAAGCCAATTGCTTTTGCATCAAGAACTCTTTCAAAAGCTGAAAAAAGCTATTCACAAATTGAACGCGAAGGTTTAGCCATAATTTTTAGTTTGTCAAAGTTCAATCAATATTTATATGGCAGGAATTTACTTTAGTCACGGATAATAAACCCTTGATGGCTATTTTTAACCCTCAAAAAGGAATTCCACAATATTCTGCGAATAGATTACGTCGATGGTCTGTGATGCTTTCGAATTACGATTATAGAATTATTCATGTTAATTCAAGTAATAATGTTGCAGATTTTTTATCTCGATGTGTATCAGAAAATAAAATGAGGAAAGTTATGAATCAAATAATGAAGATTTAGACTATGATTACTATTTTTGAATATGAAGGAGTTTTGCGTGAATTTCGAAGAAATTTGTAAAGCTATTGAATATGACAAAGTTTATAATAAGATTATTCAATTTATACGCAATGGTTGGCCAAATTATGCGAGAAAAGATAAAAATTTCAAGAAATATTATCCTATTCGGAATCAGATGACTGTTGAAAATAATTCCGTTCTATGGAATAATCGAATCATTATTCCCACAGAGTTGAGGAATAAGATGTTAATTCAATTACATTCATCTCACTTCGGTATGGAAAAAATGAAATCAGTAGCTCGATGCTATATTTTCTGGCCAGGAATTAACTCGGATATCGAGAACTTTGTATTAAGTTGTTCAAGTTGTACAAAGAATTCCAGTGCTCCTTCAAAGGTTGAACTTCAGTCGTGGAAGTGGCCGAAAATACCATTTTCACGATTGCATTTAGATTATCTAGGTCCATTTTTAGGAAAACATTTTCTAGTTATTTTGGATCTCATTCTAAATGGCTGGAAGTTTTTCCAACAAGTCATATTTCGACCGATTTCACTATTAAGGCTCTTTCTAGTGTAATTGCTAGGTTCGGGTTATGTAATTCTCTAGTATCTGATAATGCATCTGTATTTACTAGTAAAATGATGAGAGATTTTTTAAAGAAATTTAATATAGAGCATATTACATCTCCACCGAGATATCCTCAGTCAAATGGCGCTTCCGAGAATTCAGTAAAATTGGTAAAGACTGCACTAAAGAAAATGTTGAGTTCCAATAATTCTATTGATATTAATTTAGCTATAAATAATTTTTTGATGGATTATCGAAATACACCACATTCAACTACCGGGGTTTCGCCCGCAAAACTTGTTTTTGGGAGAGATCTGACAACGAAATTCAGTCTTCTTAAACCTCAAATGTTCAAAAATGTTAAAAATAAGGTTCTCAAATCTCAATCAAATCAAAAGAAATATTATGGTGGCGCAAAATCAAAAATGTTTATTGTGGGAGAGAAGATCTCTGCAAGAGATTATCGTCATGTAAATGAGGTTAAATGGATAGGTGGTATTATTGCAAAAGTTATAGGTAGAAACACATATATTGTTAAAATTCCCGAATTGAACCAATGTGGAAACGTCACCAGAACCAATTGAAAAGACGTATCAGTTCGGATCACTTGATTCCAGTCAATGATAACTATTGTGAGGAGTCAACAATATCTTCGCAACAAAATACATTTGTTTCAGGTGATGCTTCGTTAACATTGAACCGACCTAAAAGAAATGTAAGACCACCTGACAGGTTAACATATGAGTAATGAGAAATTGTGTAATAATTGTATAGAGTAATTTAGAATTGTATTTTGATAGGTAGAATAAGACAATGTCCAGCTTTTGATTTTTGTGGGGAAGAGTGTAATATATTTAAATAAATTGAACGCGAGTATCGCGATGTTTTTTTTATAAACTACTGCACATGTACGATAAGAACATATGTATAAAGTCAGTTCCAAATTGAAATTCATCGAATAAACATAGTGCTAGAATATATTACTTCATTTATTCGAATTATCCTATTTCCATATTGAAAAATATTACAA